>ML276077.1:57670-95615 GCA_005239495.1 Nicotiana undulata
TTTATGTTTATTAATTTTCAAATAAAGATAAATTTTATACATTCAGATGTTAAAAATCAAACAGTCTTAATTATGTTTATTCAGATCTTACTACACATCTTAATATATTCAGATGTGTATTCAGATTCAGATGTCTTAATCTTAATACACATCTTGATATCAGATGTGTATTAAGATTCAGACGTCTGAATCTTAAAAAAAACAAATGAGGCCTTACATAACTATCTAACAAGAAGCACCAAACCAATGTCAGAAATCTCAGAGTGTATTGATGATATGGAGTTGATTGTACCACAATGGGAAGCGGGCAACCACACATGGTTTGGGGGAATATAGGATTGACAGGTTCCTGGTGACAAAGGATCGGGATGATATGTTCAGAAATATAGAAATCCTACCAGAGTTGTTTCAGACCACTCTCCACTAGTTTCAAATTGTGCTTACTGGGAGACAACCAAATCTTATTTCAAGTTTGAAAATTGGTGGCGGTAGACTGAGGTTTCAGTGAATTAGTAAAGATTTGGTGGACCTCTTTTGATATTACAGGCAGACCAGCCTATATTTTAGCAGGAAAGCTGAAAGCTCTCAAAAGCGAATTGAGAGAGTGGAGCCTGAACTGAATACTTATGGAAATCTAGAGAGGGAGAAAAATGCTATCTTAAATCTCAGTATAATTCTCTGGGAGGCAGGGTAACTTAATAAAATCTTTTGGATGTACTCCCTACCTATATGATGTCCCTTTTTCCCCTACCCGTTAGAGTGGAAAAGAGGTTAGACGCATTGAGAAGGAATTTTCTATGGCAGGGCAATAAAGAGAATAGAGACATTCATTTGGTTAAATGGAAAAACTTAACCATGAGCAAAAGAGAAGGGGGGCAGGGAATCAGAAACTTGGAAAAACAAAACAAATGTCAATGAAATGGTCATGGAGATTCACAATAGAAGAACAAGTTTTATGGAGCACTGTGACAAAAACAAAGTAAGGCAAAGAAGGGTTCTGCTGACTAGAGAAGTGAACTCCTTATGGTATTAGTCTGTGGAAATCTATTAGGAATTTGTGGCTACATCTCAAAGGCAGAGTGAAGTTTAATGTGAAAGATGGTAGGAAAATTTTGTTCTGGAAGGATAGTTGATTGGGAAATGACAGTCTAATGGTGATGTTCCCTGATCTATATGGTTTGACTCTACAACAGGAGGCCACTCTAAGGGAGGTTTGGTCCACACACGAATGGAATCCAACTCTCAGAAGATTACTTCAAGATTGAGAAATACCAAGGATAACTGAGTTTTTTAGTACCTTGGAACAGAGCAATGGGCTGCATGTGGGAGAAGATACACTTAGATGGCAAAGCCATTGTAGTGGCAACTATACGATTAGCTCAGCTTACAAAGATCTGAACCAGGTAGGATCTCAGCTCACATTTTGGCCTTGGAACAAATCCGGAAAGTCAAGGTGACATACAAGGTGGCCTGTTTCACTTGGTTAGTAGCAAGAGAAGCTACTTTGACTCAGGATAATCTCATACGGAGGGGATTCCAACTCTGTTCAAAATGCTACTTGTGTGGACGGGAAGCAAAGATAATCAACCAGAATCAGATGGGTAATGCCTGGAAGAACTTTTAATGTGTTGACATACTGGAACAAAGGTAGAACCTGTACCATGAACAAAGACAGATGGAAAAATTGTCCCAGCAAGCATTTGTGAACAATATGCAAGGAGAGGAATTCAAGATGTTTTGAAGATACAAGCAGCCCTTTACAGAAAATCAAGAAGAATTGTATACTTCTTTTCAGTTTTTGGTGTAAATCTGAATACGTAGAGGATCCGGAGGAAATTCTAGATGTGTTAGATTCCTTGTAAGAAGAACAAGGACATTTGGTTTTTGTTTTGTCCCCCCTCATTCTTTTCTGGTGAACTGATGCAACCTTCTCATTTTGGCTTCCAGCACAATCTTTGTGCTGATGATTATATATACACATGCTACCATTCTCAAAAAAAAAAGAATGAAGGATGTTCTTCCTTCCTTACTGGCTGTCGGCTGACACTCGAGCTGATTTGTTCAAGGAAGCTCATTGGTGCACAATAATCTGAGTTGTCAAAGACCTACTGAGGCATTACAATACATCTCCTAGATGCATGATGAACATTGTTTTGAGGATGGCTTATGATATGATTAGGTGGGAGTTCATTGAAGAAATGCTGACAGGTTTTGGGTTCCATAAGAAGTTTATCTAGTTATTATGATATGTATTACCTCCACAAAGTTTTCAACGAAGGTGAATGGAGAGGGACATGGCTACTTTGAAGCGAGGAGGGGGCCAATTTCCCCTCTTTTATTTGTCCGTGTCATGGAATATTTCTCCTGAGTTATGAGCAAGAAGTGCCAACTCCCTGACTTTAGATTTCATCCAATGCGTAAAGGGTTGAAACTGACTCATCTTATATTTGCAGATGATAGAGTGTCAAAGTTCTTAATTTTGACTGATCTCTAAATTTTTTGAAATAAAATTTAAATATTTGAAAACTACGTAAAAAGTACTCTAAGTCACAATAATTAACAATTCAAAATATCTAAAAGGCATACGAAAAAATAGTGATCAAAGAAAATTCATTGACTTTCGAAATCCAAATGGTGCCACATAAATTGGGAGTATTCCGCTGTCTGCATTGACCTGCTATCAATTTAGATCGCTCCTTAACATCTTTCCTCAAAACTAATTTTGACCCTCCAATAACTAAAGTTAGTGTAAACTATATTAACTTTATATCATTTCAGAATTAATGTGAATTTTTATCAAAACAAACTTCTTTAGTTTCCTTCATTTCTAACTATTATTTCAATAGTTCCTTTATCAAACTCAATATAATAATATTTTTGACGCTATTCACTCTCAAACTCCCTGAAAGTCAACCCAGGACAACAAAAAAAAGCCAGGAAAAAACACAAAAATGTGAAAAATTATATTCAAAAAACTTATGTCTTTGGCTTCCTTAATGGGTTTTGACTTTGATAATGGAAGTCTCCAAATAAGCACTCTGTAGTTTAGAGTGGAAGGAGCTCTAAGTTGGAGTTCAATAGTCAAACAAATTGTGCCCCATGTTTCCTGAAAGACAATCATAAATGGAAGCTTAAATATCATTAAAAGGGGCAATAATTTATACGTCCGAAAAATAGAATATAAGTTATTTTCTGGAAGCATCAAACATTGGTAAAACTTCAGTGCCTTTTACAATCTTAAGTTTTATGTGCACAAGGATTATAATTCTTCTTTATTTCTTGGAAAACAAAACAAAAGGGGAAAACAGAAAAAGAGATGTAATTTTTTTTATAAGGTCGACAGGAACTTATTTTATGGAAATGATTTCTTTCTAAAAATTCTTTTTCCAATCACATTAATAGTATCAAGAGATTTAAAGCATCCTAGTTGAAAGCTTATACTCACTTGTCATTTGTAATTTACAAACTCCAAGCTTCTTAATTAAAAGATAAAGAAGCCTGGTGTGAAAGACTTAAGATATAGAAAAAAGATAAAGAACCCAGCCTTCATACCTGACACACAAAGAGACACAATGCATTCTTTGACTAATTAACTATATATAGTGCACATTCATGCAAGATAATGAAGGGAAAACTATAGTTCAGACTGATGCAAAGCTCATTCAATTGTTACAATGGGAATAACCAAAGATCAATTTGCTACAACTAATACTCTGATATAACACTGATACAGATGCTTCAAGCATGCTTATCGAGATAACAATTGGGTAGAGGATCTTGGAAAGAAAATAGAGTAATCCCAAAGTGTACCTGTTCTAGGTAAAAGGAGACTTACTTCTTGAAAATAATTGATGCATTCAAGATATCTAACACTGTCCAAGTTGCTCTTGGGTCCATCTTCAAAGTGTGTATTGTTGGAAGAACTGTCATTTAAGGCTTCTTGAGATCTCCTGGATCTCTCTGACCGAGGAAAAGTGGATGGCATGTATAAGACATTGAGATAGGAATCAGCAGAGAGAGAATCATCTAAAATGGCTGGTGCACTTCGAGCCAAATGCTCATACCTTGCATTGTTGTCAGAAAAACCAAGATGAGAATTTAATCTTAATTGAGAAGCTAAACATCCCAAAAGAGAAATGAGTCGGGTGAAGCATTTTTTGTTTATCTCAGTCAGAGTACAGTAAGATTGACCAAAGAGAAGACCTACATTATTGACTAAGTTGCGCTAGAAAGAATAGCGTTGCTCAAAAGAGAGGTGATGGAAGTTGCAATGAGAAAACAAAATACATAACAACAGCCAAGATGGCCAAAAGCAACTCCAAACCACTTAAAATTCATTCTTCCAATCACATGGTCTACAAAATCTACTGTACCCTAAGCCAGAAACCAGTTAGTAGACTGTCAAAACAGGAAGAAAACCAGATACTATTCAAACACAAAATGACTAACAATCAACATCAATACGGCACCAGCAGATGGAGAACAGAAGATTAAAATTTGGTATAATGTAACAGACTAGAAGAAAGTGCACTAAAATTGCACCGTTTAACCGCCAAACCATTCAGAAGTTTGGTATTCTAGGTGGAATTGTATGATCGCCAAGTAAAATAGAAACATGAACTACCACCGTACCTCTCCCCCAGCAGAAAAAGAAAAGAAAAGAATTTATAAATATAAAAAAAAAGTAGACGGTTTCTCCATGGTGGCAGCAACTGATTTTTTTCCTAAATGCACACAGCCCAAATAACAGAAGACATACTATAAAAAAAAAACTAAATATCGTCGAAGAGAAAATTACGTTTAAACCAAATTTGATGTTGAATTTAAATATATCTCTCATAAGATGTGGCTTTAAAAGAGTCTGATCATCCAACCAGAATCCTTAAGACCATTGGTAGAGTAGCTCAGGACGTTATAAATCCCTTTAGAACCATACATAATCCATGTAGGACATGTTTTTAACACCCTCCTGCATGTGTAACCTGATTCAATGGTTTACAGGTGGAATGAAGACCTTTTTTTGTGTGTGAGAAGACTACAGCGGGTCAAGGGATTGAAAGATGGGCCTGGAGCAAAGAGTATGATGACGGTTAAGGAGTGAGCTTGGACAAGAATGAAAAGACTCGACAAACTAAGGAGTGGTTCTAGAACAGAGTTAATCACTCGATGAGCTGAACTCAGAGAGAGGCACACAGCAGCTCGATGGATTGTGTTGAGAGAGGAGTCCAGAAAGATAAGAGTGGGTATAGAGAAAAGATGTGAAATCGGCCTACCAATGTGAAAAATCTCAGCATCCAACTCCAATACTTTAAGGCAATGGGTGGAGTAGCTCAGGCATTATAAATCCCTCAGAACCCCTTGCACAATAAATCTAGGACATTCTTTAAGAATGACATCTTATAAATATAGCACTAGCCCCTAAATGCTGCTACTTTAAAATAACCTAAGAAGAAGAGGAGATTCAACTGCATGCATAAAAGAAAGAACAGGACCAGCATTTGCAGATAAGATATCTCATGTCTTCCTCATATTAAGTCATAAATATATACAGACAAAAATATTTAGTATCTTACATGGACCGAACAGATGAAACATCTACCGGTGGACCTCCTTCAATGGTGCCAATTATCTCCATTATAACAGTTGCAGCATCACCCTTGTACAATTGAAGTGCTTGCCTAGAAATTGTCAAATGGTAAGAACAGTACAGAGACAAGAATTCAAAAATAGGTTTTGTTGGTGGTTGAAAAAAAAGTAGGAAATAATATTATATCTACATACTTAAATTTCACACGAGCTTGTGCATAGCGCTCCATCCTAATCAGAGCATGACCCCATGCATTCCACACAGGAAAAACATCAATCTGAGAGTAAGTTGCCAATTAGAATTTACTTTATCGTGCAAAGAGGACAATCATGCCCACAAAACACATTATCTTCCATACTACCTTACACTTCTTGCAAGTGTAGACAGCCATGCTGTATCTTTCATCTAGAATTAATCTATTCCGAAGTCGCTCAGATGACTCTTTATCAGCAATATCATCCAGTGAGGCAGCTATTCCAGAACCCAAAAGACTTTGCAGCAATTCAGCACGTCCTAGCCACGTCTCAGCTTGTGCCAGTACTTCAGACAGCTCATCAGTCGACTGATTACCCACACTAGAGCTTCCAGCATCAGAAGATGCATCATCAGCATCCTTACTTCTTTCTGAACTACTTGACAAGTCAGTGCCCCCAGAAAGCTTTCTAAGGAGAGATTTTGCAAAAATCAGGCCCTACGATATCAAAACTCAACATATTACTGCACTATTTTCATGAATATTTTCATTTAGTCTTCATTGAGTGCAGAGTAGATACCTGAACAAAAGTTTCTGTGGCATGATATGCTCGGCCAATAGTTTCCATTGTTGCATTCTCAGGTAACTGTAGGGAGCTTAATACACTTTTCATCTGGCCAACACACAAGTCCAAAGCACCTTTGGCAGATGCACTCTCATCCGAACACATTGAAAGCAGTGCCTTAAATCCAAAGTAAAAATATTAAGAATTTCCGAAAGAAAAGAAAAAGAACAGTCAAATTAGCATGTTTTAGAGTGCAGAACATAATTAGAATAAGAGCAATTCCTGAAAGCATAGATACAGAAAAAACTCAGTCTCTTATTCGGACAATCTCAAACTCCAGGCCAGAAAGGTATCGCTTAGTACCCACAAGAGAAAAAAACAGAATGTGTGCAATTCAAGGCGTAAATTCAGCTTTCATGACATAAGGCTCACATTTTGCAATAAAAAGGGGTAATATCATGAAAATATTAACATCCTGCACGTCAAATCATCCCAATCAAATATTCACATCAGCCATTTAAGATCAGCGTGAATTATGCAGCCACTCATTCTTTCTGTCCAACTATATCCTTATAACAACAATACTTAGACAATGAGAAATTACCTGATCAAATAGTCATGTTTACCAGACACACAAAATTAGAAAGGCTCAGTATTACATATTATTGAAGAAATAATTAAATGAATAGAAGTGTGCTCTTTCTTACAGCTTAAGCTATTAGATGAGATTCACATACTTCTCTACAATCTTGGTAGAGACTCAAATAGCTTCCGTTACCGGCGGGCCAATGTGTACTGCCCGTCCAGCCACAGTTTTCTTCTTTTATTCTTCCTTTAAGTGCACGATGATGCTCCTGTCTTCGGCAACTGGTGCCCTTAACTCTATATGACCATCAAGTACCGATCATCTCTCTGGGAACCGGCGCTGCTACTTTTAACGGGGCTAACACACTCCTCTAAACGTTGAATTTCTTGTTATTGTTCTGCCAATTCAAGTTACAGATGATGTTCTGAGGTGCAACAGTGCAAGACCATATTCTTTTTGGTGACTGAGAATAGATTCCTTTTCGTGAATAGTGCAAAAAGTACTTCTTTCGCTCTACCATTACCAACGGATTTCCGGAGGAAAGAATTCCAGCGCCGTTTTTCTTTTTGATAATTGTGCACTATTCCAGCAAGATTTAGGTATCAACTTTCTATATTTCCAAAATAAGCAAACTCAAGTTGGTTTCCCCAACTTTGCGTTTGAGGGAGCCTGCTAGATTATCAAGTGAATACGTATCTATACTCACTGTACTTGAATGAGGAAAATAATATAATAATCATATAGTTTATATATGACACCTTAGGAAATTATGTATTTAATTATATAATTACCTTACTAGCATATGGATCGATTACCTTTTAATACATATTTCTGAATAACACCATCCTCAAAAAAGAAACTTTCTAATGCAGAGAAGAGTAAATTTGCTACTGCGGAAATTAAAAGGAAGTATTTAATTCTAGGGACGACAAAAAACAATTAGGAATGCAATAATTCTTTTCCGCCTATGAAAAATCAGAATCAATAAATTTTCAGTTAATAGGGGCAAAAGAACCACCTCAAAACTCGTGCCAGGCGTGGTCCAGCAGACACATACTGATTAGAGAAAATAACCATACCTTGAAAAGAGTAATATCCGGGGTACTTTCATATCGATGCGATGAACGGACAGCTTCATCCTTCTTTGGGTCACCTGTGAGCATCCACATCTCAGCAATAGCAACAGCAGGCAGCCGTTCTTGCCCATCTGCAGAAAATAATGTAACACGGTCTTCCTGAATGGCAGTAGTTGGCTCCCACGCCACTCTCTCAGATTGCATTACACCAGAGCTCTTTCTCTTCCTATGTGTATCCTTTGATGCACCTTTATCTCCAGTTTGGACCCAAGAAAATGCTCGGCGGGCCTCTTTTTGAAAATTACTAAGGCTACTAGTGAATGATGACCTTGTAGGTGTTCCCATTTTTGTCTTCTGTCTTGCTCTTGGAGTCGAAATTGAAATCCTTGGATCCCTGGAAGGAGCACTAATGCTGACAGAGATAGCTTTGGCAGCATATATAAGAATCATATTGTTGTCTCTCAAGGAGGGGAATTCCTTGAGTATCTGCAAGAAAAAAACCAAGACCACATCAAAGATGATGACAGGAATGAAAAAAATAACTTTCTCTACGCTTGCAACTTATTACCAGAGATGCAGATTGAAGTTGTTTTCTCATCAGCAAAACTTCTAGAATCAAATGAGGGTGCTCATGTAGGGGAGAGCATTTTTGCTGCAATGGTAATGGCAAAGCAGCCAGAACACGTAACCCTAAAGCCCAGGAGTTGAGCCTGGAAACTTCCGACTCTGATAAATTATTATCCCTCCTTTTCAGGAAAAAGTGAACCTTCAGAGAAACAAAAATAAAATAAACTAAAAAGCTGAATTATTTGCACGGAGAACTTTTAAAGGCTGATAGCAATCAATTTCAGAGCAACTCTGGTAAAGAAATGTTATAGGAGGAAACGTCATTACAAGAAGCTGTTTTGATCGTAGGTTGGGCAGAAGCTGCATTGCACTCATTGCAACAGGTAAAGCATCTGCAGTGTCGCGTAAAGAAGAAAGAAAACGTGAAGCTTCTGCAGGACCTCCACCGTTTAAAGGATCTGCTGTAAGAAGCTTCACAAGTTGACGCCCCTGCAGCTCTCTGCGCAGTTCAATAGATAGCCCTTCACTTTCAGCCACTTCTAAAGCAGCAGAAACAGCTCCCTTCTCAGCTAGTCTAAGGGCAAGACCCTCAGGATCTTCTTTACACTCGGACTCCACCTAAAAAAACAAAAGAAATGCTTCACATGAGATGAAAAGGTGAAAACAAACAAGAAGAGCTCTAAAAACATGAACAAGATTATAATCATACAGTTTCCCAAAATCTAACTATAATAAGCAAGAAATGAGCTAATAATAACCTCTAGCCAGCTGTGGAAGCGGTTATCTGCACTTAATATATGGCTGTACCTCTGGAGAGCTTGTCTCATCTGAACAACCTAGTTGTACCATCAATGCATCACGAAAACAGATATAAAGTGAGCATTCCAAGGCAAATTCAAGTACATATAGATACATCAGAAACAAAAATAATGCCTAGAAATAGCAACAAGTGTAAGAATACACAACCGCAGTACGGGCATACATTATCTTTAATAGGATCATTTCCAAGCAAATGGCAGCTGCACATAGTGAGAACATCCAAAGCAGCATCCAGTTCCCATCTATGCAAATATCTGGAGTACACAAAAAAATAGAGCTGAGCTTTCTAAATATCAAACTTCCAGAGCAAACCTAAGCTGTGCGATAGTCTGAGTTTAAAAATAAATAAATCAATTAATAAAACTAAATTATCTGTTAATATACCAAGATATGCTAAATATTAAAGGAGGTTCTGACTGAATCACCTTTTGTAGACAACATGAAAATGTAAAGCAGTGGGCACGTCTGCTCTTGACATAGGTTCTGTGGAGGTATGGCATTAAGGCCCCTCTATTCACTTTTACAATACTAGTAAAGGTATATGCCGAACCTCACCACAAATACAAGGAGAATTTAACTCCCACCCCCCAAACAAAAGAATAAAAGAAGAAGAAGATTGACGACACTACAGTAGTTTCACATAGCAAGGGTATCTCACTTTAGAGAAGCAAAGAAAAGAGACAAATATCCGGGTAATTTTGGCAGACTTGGAGATAGAAAGTCCAACTTTCTCCTAGTTTTCGAGTTAGGTTACTTTTTCCAGGAAGTTCTGTCAATCCTTGATTTCAGGTGTGTTTTATCAATCATTGATTAGAATTATTGTCTTAAAAATCATTCCGTCCAATATGTCAAGGAAATTACTCTTCATCATGGGCTCGAAATCTTTCGATCTTACTGAAATTGCATCAGCTAGGGCATCTAGTATGAATGGATGCAGAGGAGAAAGAACTTCATCAGAAAACTGACAATCAACATAAAGATGCTACCATGGACCTGTTGTATGATGATTGCATGTTGGAGTGTCATGGCAATAAGGTCAAAAGATGGACTCAGATGGATCAACTATATGAAGACTCAGTGGTTCAAACTTCAAAATTCATGGTAGGTTTATGGCTATCTGTGCAAGGCAAGGTGACCGGAGGATACAGGACGGGTGGATGTTGCACACAAAATTTAAAGGTTCACAGGAAAGGCCCAACTCCTCAAAGGGAAGTAACAAGGGAGCTTTGATGAAGCAATGAAAACAAGAAGATGGTCAAAGAAGAAATAAGTCTGAAACTGAAAACCACAGCCAAAAAACTATTGGAGACTAAAATTGTGTAAGTCAGACAATGGAGTGTCTACAAAATTATCTGGTGGAAGATTTGAAGGGCAATACAGGAAATGTTAACATGCAATGAACTCAGATTCACAATAGTTGCAGGGTATTTGAAACGAATGGCCTAAAGGTTCTTTTTGAACTACCATCAAAGAAGGTGGCAAGAAGGATCTTTAATGGGAGTTGGAGTGGGAAAAATATGGGTCTAAATTTACAGTCGTGATCACCAGAAGTAGGTTGTATCTCAGAGCACTTTGAGCCAGAATGGATATGGGTCAGGTTACTGGACATGCCACTACATCTACGATCTGATAGGGTTTTCAAAGTAAGGGAATAGTGGGGCGGGTGCTCCGAAACAGAGGAGAAACCTAGGAAAACCACCTCTGCTGGGCTAGGGGACTATCAGATCGTTTTACGAGATCAGTCATGTTGGATTCGAGGGAACTAGAGTTTATATCATCAGTGGGTAGAGAGCACCATAATAGTTTGTTGGAAAATGGGAGCTCATCAATCTAATGTTGTCCCCCGAGATAATGAAGATGATGAACCTTGTTTCGAGACCACCACAGTTCAATAGACATACCATTGGGTACTAGAAATCAGGTGAATGGGCAAGTGTGGGATTCGAATTTTGAATTCAATCCCAATACTAGATGCGAGACACGTGCTCCATTCCGAAATAAAAGGGCTCGAGGCCCTCAACAAGAAAAGCTTTCCATTATTAATAAGCTCAATCCTTTTGGGCCTCTTTTAACAGAACCAGCAACGGCGAAACACCCGAACCTTCAACCCAACAAGCTATGGAGCAGAAATCACGAGTTGGACTTGGGAGCAAGCAGATTGGGTTGGATTTTGAAGGATTTAAAAGGGAGGCAATACAATTATTCACCAAAATTGACACCAAGTGACTTAAAGGTCTTCAAAAAGCACCATAAAAAATCGAGTAGGCTAAAAGGTGTGAAAAATGAACTCAAAGACCAAGAGTTCAATGTCAATTACGGGGAAAAGTAGTGAAAGATTTAAGGGAGGTTGTTAAGCTTTGAGGAATCGTGAAGCTGAAAATTGTAAGCTGGAGCGTCAGATGTCGTAACAGCACGGTAAAGATGAAGGTTTTGAAGATGTTAATACACAAATGGAAAGCAGATATCTATTGGAAATGGAGACCAAACAGAATTAATCTCCCCTTCTACGGTGAGACAGCTTTGGTCGAATAGATGGGATGGTTATGCACACTTGGAGGGTAAAGGAAGCAAGGGAAGCATCTTAGTTCTATGGGATAAAAGATAGTGTAAAGGTATGCTAGTTGATAGGGTTTTACAGCTCCACTATGCTTTCTGAAGCCTATTCGAGTATTTCAACTAACATCTTATAGGGACTTACGGTCCTAACATAGGGAAGGGAAGAGAAAATATATGGCTGGAAATGGCTACGGCCAGAGGATTAAGCCACGGCCCATGGGTTACTAGTGGGGATTTCAATCTCACAAGATATGTGGGAGAGAATAAAAATAATACTAGAACTAGAAGAACCAGAGATATGTGGGGTTTTTTTGGAACAAATTAAGGAACTTGGGCTAATTAGTCCACCACTCTCTGGTAGTTATTTTACATAACTCTAAGGGATAACTCCATAGTTGCATCTAGAATTGATAGGATCATGTTCTCAGTAGAATGGGATGAAGAACTCAGATTTATAAAACAATTACACTGCCCAAACTTTCCTCGGATCATACTCCCCTACTTCCACACTGGAATGGGAAAGAAGTAACGGCTATTTCAAAACCAAAAACTGATGGCTAGAAAAAAGAGGGTTTTGAAGTTATTTTAACATGGTGGTCTTCTTTTATGGTCAAGGGTAGTCCACATTACATTTGGAACAAAATTAAAATTACTAATGTCGAAATTGAAGAAATGGATTGGAGAAACTGTCAGAAATTAGATAAGAGGAAAATCTGAGTTGTTAGGCAGATACGAGACATTGACAAAAAAAATGGAAGATGCGGAATCCACTGACGAAGAATTGGTAGAAATACCAATCATTAAAATGGAGATGGAGGAAACTGCAAAGCCAAAGGAAATATCCTCGAGAGAAAACTCAAGATTCTTATGGGAAAAACAATGGGATTGGAACACTAAATTCTTTCATAAGATGGCCAGGCCCACAGGAGATAAACCCTGTAGAGAAAATAGAAGTAAATAGCACAATGAAGGAGGAATCAATAGAGATGAAGAAAGAAATGTTAGAATTCATGAAAAACTCTACACCGAGACTAAAGATTGGACGTCCATCACTCAACATGGTAGATGCCACAAAGATAAGTGAGAAAGATAACTGATTACAAAGGCCTTTTGATAAAGAAGAGGTCCTTGATGTGGTTTAGAAATGTGCAAGTGACAAAGCACGAGGGTCAAATGGGTACACAATGTGGTTCTTTCAAAAATGTTGGTCAACTTTGGAAGAAAGTATTATCAGGGCCAATTAACACATCCATCAACATGAAATTCAGAAAAGAGTTCCAGTGCTACATATCACTAATTCCTAGGAAGAAGGCTGCCAGAGAACTTAAGGACTTCACGGCCATAGGTTTATTGGGAGCTTTTCAACAAGATTATTGCCAAATTGGTTACATAAGATTAAGAAGATCATGCCTAAGTTAATTTCCAGAACACCATGGCTTTTGTAAAACACAAATAATGGAAGCTATGTTAATAGCAAATAAATGCCTTGATTCCACAAAGGAGAGAAACTAGGGATCACATGTAAGCTTGACAGGGGAAAAGCTTATGGTCATGTAACCTTGGGTTTTCTCTTCTTTTTTTTGTTTTTGAGAAGGTAACATTTGTTGTATATATATTAACTGCACCAAAGGTAGTGCAATCATCCATAGTTACAAGAGGTGGAATAGAAGTCAATTAAGCCTTAACCTACTTACAAGGATCCAAAAACATCAACGAAAGACTCTACATCTTCCATGTATTCTTGCTTACACCAAAAATAGAGAAGGGATAACCATTGCATTTTTAGTTTCAAGATAAAGCTGTATTTATCTTCGAAGCATCTTCGGTTTCTCTCTTTCCAAATTGTCCACCAAATACAAACTGGGCAATCTTCCATCTCTCTTTCTGATTGGAGGAGCTACTATATCTGTTTCAACATTTTAGAACTTCATGGGTATCCCTTGGCATAACACATGATTCCTTTCAGATTAATGAAAATCCTCCATATTTGTGTTGTTATCCTGCGATGTAAAAAGAGATGGTTGATTGTCTCTGCTTCAATTCCACATAAATAACATCTGGAGCATATGTGGAAGCCCCTCTTGATTAGATTATCCTGGGTCAAAATTGCTTGCTTGTCCAAAAGTCATGTGAAGCAAGCTACTTTGTGAGGAATTTTGACTTTCCATATTAGCTTCCAGGGCCAACATCCAATCTAATTGTTAGAAAGATTGAACTCCTTGTAAGCTGACTTGACTGAGAATTTGCCTTCCCTAACCCCTTGCCACAACATACAGTCTTCAGAAGTTGATGGCCATTTAAATTGGTTTAAGGTGCTGTAGAAATCGGTTAACCTGTCAATTTTGTAGCTAAGGTTCCAACCTTGAACATACCATACTTCACTGATAGTTGCTCCTTGATGCTGATTCAAGTTGTAGATATCAGGGTATAGAATAACGGTTTTAGTGGACATTGTCCTAGCCAACTATCTTCCCAGAATGATACTTTCATACCATTGCCTACTTTGAACCTGATGTTGTTTCTGAACTTCAGCCCCAGGAAGCGAAGGGAATGAGCTCGGCTGCTTCTCCTCCACACTTCTTTTTCTCCGTGCCCGTTCCGCATGCGCTTCGCGCGCCATTGGCGCTTTGCTCTCCTCTTATTCTTCATTGGACATAGGTTTCTGATAGATTTCCATAAGCTGACTCCATAAGGAGTATTAACAAGCCTAGTTGTCCTCTTCCCTCGCATTCCATATTTCAGCCTGATTACATCTTTCCATAGTGATTGTTTGTTTGAAGCAAATCTCCATAGCCATTTCATCATTAGACTGTGATTCTGGACTCTTAAGTTCCTAATTCCCAAGCCCCCTTCCTTCTTACTAACTGCTAGATAGATCCATTTGACCAGATGGATTTTGTTGTTTTCATTGTTGTCTTGCCACAGAAAGTTCCTTCGCAAAGCATTTGTTCTTTTCACCACATTTACAACGATCGGAAATAAAGACATCATGTAAGTTGGCATAGCATTCAGTACACTGTTAATCAGAATTAGCCCGCCACCCAGGGATAGGTATTGGCTCTTCCAATTAGTAAGCTTCTTTTCGCACTTCTCCAAAACACCATTCCATATATCTTTTGACTTGCTCTTGGCTCCCGGAGGCATTCCAAGATAAACAGCTGGTAGTGTTCCAATTCTCCCTCCAAGGATGTGAGTCAGACTTTAGATTTCAGTTACCTCATTGACAAGGTATAGATAGTTTTTGTTCCAGTTAATATGCAACCCACAGATGGCTTCAAACAAGATAAAAATTACCCTTAGAATAGTCAGTTCCTCTCTTTCAGCATCTCAGAATACAAGCGTATCATCTGCATATTTGAGATGTGTGATTTCCAGGTTGTTAGCTGCCCTAGAACATACATTAAAACCCTTGATCCAACTGTTGACTTGAGTTGTTTTCAACATGATGGCTATGATGAATAAAAAGGGAGATAGGGGGTCACCCTGTCTCAATCCTCTCTGAGATGAGAAGAAACCAACTGGGGAGCCATTTATCAAGATAGAAAATTTTACAGTGCTAATGCAAAATGTAATCCATTTTAGCCATCTATCTCCAAAGCCCATTTTCACCAATATTCCAAGCAAAAAGCTCCAATTTAGATGGTCAAAAGCCTTCTAAATATCCAGTTTGCATAATATCCCTATTTTTTTCTTTTAATCCTTGCATCAACACACTCGTTAGCAATAAGTATGGCATCCGCTATTTGTCTCCCTTTGATAAAAGCTATCTTTTGAGCATCCACCAATTTGTGCACCAACTTTTTGAGTCTTTCAGTTAGTAGCTTTGAGATAATTTTGTAGATACTACCTATTATAACTAATAGGTCTGAAATCTTTCAATTCTCTGGCACCCACCTTTTTTGGAATCAAGGCCACATAGGTGGCAATGAAGCTTTTTTCAAGAACACCTCTGTCATGGAAGTTTTGAACAACAGCAATGACATCAGAATTGACCACCTCCCAGCAATGGATGAAGAAGGCCATAGTGTAGCCGTCAGGGCCAGGTGCTTTGTCCCCAGCACATGCTTGGATATTGCTCCATATTTCTTGGGCATCAAAAGGACTCTGCAACATCTCATTCTCTTCTAAGGTGTTCATAGGAAAACTCTAAGGTTTCCTTGGGGCCTCAACACTTCTGACTCAGCATAAAAATTTTGGTAGAAAGTGATGATCTCCTTCTTGATATCAGCAGGGTTCCTTACAGGTTCACCTTCAATTTCAAGCGTGTCGATGTTATTGTACCTTCTGTGTGCATTGGCCGTTCTATGGAACAATTTCGTGTTGTTGTCTCCTTGTTTCAGCCAGAGTGCTCTCGATCTTTGTCTCCATGCAACCTCCTCCTGTTTTGCAATCTCCTCAAACTCCACTAATAATGCAGCTTTTGTAAGTATTTCATCTTCATTGAAGTTTCTGAGGTCCTGAGTCTCGTCTAATCCTGATAGTTGAGTGAGGATGTTAAGTTTCTGCATTTCCAAATTCCCTTGAAGAGTTTTACTTCATTCTCTAAGTTTATCCTTCAGGGCTTTCAATTTGAAAGCTAGGATATAGTCGGACCTTCCTTCACAAATGAAAGATTTCCACCGGTCTTTTAACCCTATCTTTGAATCCCTCGGTCTGAAACCACCAGTTCTCGAATTTAAAGTAGGACTTAGTTGGTTCCCAGTTACTACATTGAAGTAACAGAGGAGTATGATCAGAAGTCACTCTATGAAGTGTTGACTATTTGATGTTTCTGAAGCCCTTATCTCATTCGTCAGAGATTAGAAATCTATCCAACCTAGCTGCAATATCATGTTTGTCCCCTTTCCTCCATGTGAATTTGCCTCCTAACAGTTGTAAATCCACCAACTCCATGTCTAGAATGAAATCAGAGAATTCAGTCATTGATATGTTGATTCTATTGCAATTTTTCTTTTCTGACGGGAATCTGACTGTATTGAAGTCCCCACATACCACCCAAGGGACTGAGAACAAACCCCTGGTTGCTCCCAGTTCCCACCAAACATCTTCTCTCTCCTCCCTGAGTTTTGGAGCATAAATACTTGTTAAGTACCCGGTGAAGTCTTGGGTTTTTCCAGTGAATTTACATGTGATAGAACTGCTGGTCTCCCCTACCCAAACCCTATTGTCCCGCATTAATAAAATGCCTCCCCTAGTGCCACTAGCCTCCAATTGTTCAAATTTCACCCATCTGTTTGTCCAAAGCTCTTTCACAATTCCTTTGATGTCTCCCCTTCAATTTTGGTCTCCTGAAAGCTAGCAGTAAACATCTCCTTTCCAAGTGTTAATCCTTAATCCAAATGTTGGTCAGTCTTCTCTTCCTTACTCTGTTTAGACCCCTTACATTCCATGATACAATATTTACTTTCATTGATCTTGATTGATGTGGTAGCCCCCTTGCTTCTGGTGCCATTGCTTTTGAAATTGCTCCCAAAGTCCAGGCTTTTCAATTCTTTTGATATCTTTGTTATTGGTGTAGCTGTCTCAATCTGCCTTGCATCCTCCTTGTTTATTTGCCTCTTTTGGTCAATCTTCATGAACAATCGTAGTGCCTCCTTCTCACAACCCTGGAAGTTTACCCCAAATTTTTTGCCTAGTCTCATGATGTTTTGATGGATCCAAATAGATATGTCAAAACCTGAATCCTTCTCGACCTCTTCGATTTATAAGTTCAAAGGTTCTGCCTCTTCAATTGCCCAGCCAGAGGTTCCCCCAGTTTAGAGATTTGCATGTTATCGGAGGTTTGTAACTCAAGCAAAGAGCAGTCACTTTCTTTCACAATAATCATAGCGCCTTCCTTGTCAGTTGAGTCTTCACTAGCTTCTTTGTTTCCTTCTTCTTCTTCTGATATCATCTTTTTCTTTGATATAATTGAAGAAGATATAAAATTAGCAGCAACTTCTTCTTTCAGTGTATCAGTTCTGGGCTCAGTTGAGATTCCTGAATGGACTTGCCTTCTAAAATGTGTTGGGTCATGATGTCTGGGCCCAAGTAAACCTGGGCCTTTTTTGTATCAGAACTTTAGGGTTAAATGCCCTCTCATATGCCCGAACATATGTTCCCTCATTAGGAACATGTTGTGTTGCTTTTGAACAACCCACGTGCCCCATCACATCACTGATATCTTGAGCCCTTCCCCTGCAAAGTAGAGCCCACAATTAACGGTTGGTCCATAACCCTTTCTTCTCTTTCTTCTCTTTCTTCACCGGAGGTAAATCTTACCGGCGTTTCAGACCAAGCTTGAATTGAAAAAGTGATCCCTTCGTTTTCAATGTTGACTGTTTTTGGAATTGAATCACCATTACCTCTGACCTTCAGACGTGCCCATTTCAGATGGTTCCTGAGTTCCGTCTCTTCCTCTGTTAGGATACAACCCCCACAGAAGTCTTCAACTTCTTTAAAAACCTTTTGTGACCAAAGTTGCCCAAAGTTGCAGAGGGAGTCCAACAAGTCTAATCCAAACTTGGTCCACTAGTTCAGCTTTTGAGAGAGATCCCACCGTCGGAGACCACCATTGAAGATGGAATTTATGAAATTCCCAGTTCCATCTCCCTTTTAGACATGTTCAGCAGTTGTCTTTGATGAAAATTCGAAGAGGAAGCGATTTTGACCCATCTCATAAATATTCACTCCATGTGCCTGCTTCCAAGTGCTGCTGGCCCAGCGGCGAATCTCCGAGAGGGTAGGGGTGTCGGGTATCCCTGTTGGGAGGCTTCCCATTACACTTCTGGAAAGAAGCTCATTTTGGGAAGTGTTGATCCCTCCTGAGATGCATATGACGCCATCTTTTTCTTGCACAGTTGCCTTCTCCATTTCTCTGGTTGTCCATTTATTTTTTCTGGTAGAGTCTGAGTAAAGGAGTTCTTCTTCTGTATTTCTTTGAACAACTGTAACTGCCTTCTGAGCTTTGTCATTAATGAATTTTGATATTTTATACACCCAGCATTAAATGCCATTTCAGGTATAATAACGACAGATCTCCTTTTGCCTTGCATGCTTATAATACTTATGTAATGCCCATGATTGTTGTAGTTTCTCGAGCAAAAGAACTCTGAGAAGTGATCCTGGAACTTCCATCTTCTTACTGAGTTTCCTTTCACTTTCGAAGCTTCCTTTAGAGTTCTTCTGATCATGTTTCGACCTTGTTCTGTCCCGTTACCATACCTCTGCTCTCAATTCCTCCCTGGTTATCAGGGGCGGATCCAGCATATTGGGTACGGGTTCAACTGAACCCATAACTTTCGACAAAACCCGAGCATATACTGTACAAATTCAGCAAAATTGGGTATATATTAAACTATGAACCCATAAACAAAAAGATGCTATGGGTTCAGTGGTCGAAAATATCATCTTAGTTCCTTTCCGTGCTGGAGACCCGAGTTCCATTCCCCACCCTCACTCTATTTTTTATTAGAGTTGCAGGAGCCTTTTTTGTCCTTTTCTTAGTAACACATCAGCACATGGGACCACTTTGGTCCTTTTCATTAAAGAGGGCTCTTTTGTTCCCTAAAAGTACCCATTTAATCATTCAAATACTTTTTTATTGTACTTCATTGACATAATGGACTTTTATACTCTTTTCAAAAAATATAAAAAATCAAAGGGACTCTTTCTTCTCGGGAACACAGCAATTTAGAAATTGAAGCTTCTTCAACTCCAAACTTCTAAAGTTACGGTTTCAAAAATCAAAACAAAGGCCTACAATCAATCTTCTTCTTAATTTTGTTGGTACGAATCTTTGGCTCTTTGGTTATGATTCTCTATTATGATGTAGTTTATATATTATAAGTTATAATAATGGTACAATTGCTCATTATCTACTTCTTATGGATGATTTATTTCTTTTTCTTTTTTGAAGCTTTTTGCTGGCAATTAGCAAAAAAAATCATTTTCTTCTCTCAATAATAAAGGTATAGAGAAGAAAGTTAGTATCTTAAATACTTAAAATTCTGAAAATAGTATGTAACCCTATAAGATTTTAAACACTTTTTTGGGGATAATTTATTAAATTTATATTGATAATAAAGTTGGTTTATATGTAACTAGTTTAGTAGGACATTTCAACGTAGAGAAAATGATTGTTGAAAATTTCTAACAAAATAGATGACTGGCTATCTTATTCAAAATCAATTTTGCATGGGACACTTTGCTTCTTATATATATATATATATATATATATATATATATATATATATATATATATATATATATATATGACGATCACGAGATTTTTCAAGGCTATTCCAACTCCTCCAAGTTCTGGTACTAGCTCTACTTTGCCAAGTACTTCTCCAAGTCCAATTATTCTTGATAATATTAAGCCTTTAACAGAATTAAACAAAAATGAAGTGTTGAATTTGGATCTTAAACCTGATCCTGCTGAAAGAAAGCAAATCTCAGAGTATTCTCCTAATCTACGTGATCGAGTGAGGAGATATTATATTAAAGAAGGACCATGTCAACCTCGTAATCATAAGTTTCCAAAAAGAAATTTTGGTGGATTAATGCATCAATTTAATCCGGAGTGCTTTAACACTTCATATTCGGGTTGGTTAGAATATAGTATTAAAGTTGATGTGGCATTTTGCTTATGTTGCTACTTATTTAAAAATGAACATGGAGGACATGGAAAGGTTGGGGATTCTTTCACAAATAGTGGTTTTAAAGCTTGGAATAAAGCTACATAAAGGCTTAATGCACATATTGGTGAAGTGAATAGTCTTCACAATCGGTGTTTCAAAATGATGAGAGATTTAATGAATCAGGAGCAATCAATTTTAACCTCTTTTGACAAGCAGTATGAGAAAGCTAAAAGTGAGTATCAACTTCGGTTGACTGCTTCGATTGATGTGGCAAGATTTCTCTTAAAACAAGGAATGCATTTTCGAGGCCACAATGAAGGTGGAACATCTACAAAAAGAGGAAACTTTCTAGAACTCTTGCAATGGTATGCAAATAGAGATGATGAAGTGAAAAAAGTTGTGTTAGAAAAAGCTCCACGGAATAATATGATGATTGCTCCAAATATCCAAAAAGAGATTGTGAATGCTTGTGCAAAAGAAACAATGAAAGCAATTGTTGAAGAGATGAATGGAGATTATTTCGGAATATTGGTTGATGAATCTAAGGATGTCTCTCATAAGGAACAAATGGCTCTTGTTCTGCGATACGTCAACAAAGAGGGAAAACTTATTGAGTGATTCCTTAGTATTATTCATGTTAAAGATACAGTTGCATTGTCATTGCAAAAAGCAATCTATTCTTTGCTTTTAGAGCATTCATTAAGTCGATCACAAATACGGGGACAAGGTTATGATGGAGCTAGTAGTATGCAGGGAGAAATCAATGGGCTTAAGACATTAATCTTGAAAGATACTCCTTCAGCTTATTGCGTACATTGCTTTGCTCATCAATTGCAATTGACTCTAGTAGTTGTTGCAAAGAAACATTATGATGTGGATTAATTTTTTGATATTGTTGTTAATGTCTTGAATACTATTGGAAGTTCTTTTAAGCGCAGGGAGATGCTCCGAGAGGATCAAGCACAAAAACTAGAGGAATTGCTTATGCTTGGTGAAGTTGATACGGGAAGTGGACAAAATCAATAACTTGGACTTCAAAGGCCAGGAGATACCCATTGGGGATCTCATTTTAAGACATTGCGTAACTTTATTGCATTATTCTCGTCAATTATTCATGTTCTTGAAGTTATTGCAAGTGAAGGTGCAAATTATCTTGAGAGATCAATGGCAAAAAGTCTAGTGAATGACATAAGATCTTTTGAGTTTGTGCATTTATTGCATTTGATGTTAAAAGTATTAGCAATTACAAATGATTTGAATATTGCTTTGCAAAGAAAAGATCAGAACATTGTAAATGCTATGAAGCTCGTTGGTTGCGCCAAGAGCCAATGGCAATCAATGAGAGAGTCTAAATGGGAATCTTTGATAGCCGATGCCTCTTCATTTTGTGCCAAGCATGGTATTGGGTTCCCTGAAATGGATAAGAACTATCATCTTGGAAAGTCAAAGCGTAGAAGTTCAAGTGTGACATACTCTCATCATTTACGTGTAGATATTTTTAATGTTGTCATTGATTTGCAGCTTTCAAAACTTAATAGTCGTTTTGATGCAGTGAATAGAGATCTACTTCTTGGTATGGCTAGTTTGAGTCCGGATAATTCTTTTGCAGATTATGATAAAGAAAGAATTATGAAGCTTGCTACACTTTATCCTCATGAGTATAGTATTTCCAAGCTTGAAGATCTTAGCTACGAGCTTGACAAATTATATTCTTTGTGTAAGAGAAGACCGTGATTTCTCTAACTTGAAAGGGCTTGGAGATCTTTCAGAAATACTAGTTGAAACAGAGTTGCATAAGACTTGGGGACTTGTTTATTTGCTTGTGAAGTTGAGTTTGATATTGCATGTCGCTACTGCAAAGATAGAAAGAGCTTTTTCTTCAGTGAAATACATCAAAAATGACTTGCGGAGCAGAATTGGTGGACCAATGAGTTTATAAATGACTGTTTAGTTTGTTATATAGAAGATGAAGTATTTGAAAGTGTACCTAATGATGCGATCATTGATCGTTTTCAAAACATGACAAGTCGTCGGGCATAATTGTAATAGTGATATTTTCTGAATATATGTTATGTTTAGTGGTTCGGTACTTTTTAAATATATTAAATATTAACACTCGCACATGGTTCGGTTATTATTGCATAGTATCTTGAGGTTTGTCCTAGAATTTTAAATCTTGAACCCATAAAGTTAAATTTCTGGATCCGCCTCTGTTGGTTATGTCGTATGATTTAAAACCTACAGCGAAGTAAATTGCATTATCATCCATCTCCCTTAAAATGTTGATTCCGGCCAAAGGCCACAGGAAAATCCCCTCGGAATGAAGTACAATAGGCTAGAAAGGTTTGGAGGTGTTAGTCTCGGGAAAGCTGCCTGGGAGCATTTTTCTCTTTTAATAATGCTCCTTTCTTCTCTGAAGAGATTCAGTTTAACCTTGGGTTTTTTGCAAAATGTGCATAATGAATTAGGTTTTGAAAAGAAATGGCAGCGATTGGTATGGTTTTGCATCAGCACAGCTATATTCTCCATTCTAACTAATGGCTCCCCATAGGGTTTCTTTCCAACTCAAAGGAATCTAAGAAAAGGAGATCCAACTCCATTTTCATTCTTGTTGTTTAAGGAAGGTCTCAATAGAATGATAATTTGGCAGTAAATGAAAAGGTGGATCAAGGATTCAAGGTGAACAGAGGGCAAGAAAATACTGATTTTTGTATGCTGATGACACCCTCATTTTTTGTGAACGTAAGGTGGGTGAATTAAGTACCTAAGGGTGATCCTAAATGTCTTTGAAGTTGTGCCTGGACTTCATGTAAATTGGTCCAAAAGGAGACTAATCCCTTTTAACTAAATACAAGAATTACAGGGGCTGGCCACATTCTGGGATGCCAAAGAAACCATTCTTACAGTTTACATTTGTGTGGGGAAGGTTGTAGTTTAGAATCTAGATATATAGAGTCAAAAAAGGGAAATCATTTTCCTTAACTCCACGTTACTCTCTATCTCTCACCGGTGTGTTCCAAAAGTTCAGCAAGTGATAGCTTGGTGAGTACCCTGGGGTCAGCAGGAACATGCAAAACCAACCAATTGTAGCTCCAGTGCTTGCAAGGGTGAGGAATGATGCATGAACCCACATCCAAATCACTTCCATTTACACAAAATAAAGAACTCAACAGAAGAAAAAGTGACTTATAGACATACTTGAGTGCAAGTCTAGCTGCCAGTTGTTTATCCTTCAAACGCAGACAGTACTGCCAGCTATGGCTCCAATTATGGTTGCCTGAGTAACCTTGAGACTGTCCAGACAATATATTTTCCTCTCCGCGTTCAACTAGTAACTGAAGCAACCGATCTGAGGCTCCAATTTGCAAGAAACGATCAGAAATGGCAAGAGCATCCATCAATTTTCCTTCATCAATCAACCTGTTGACCAAAAAAATGTGAAAGGTGAGCCTACACTCTTCCAGGTAGCCACCGTTAAGATGCATAAAACTTACACTATATATCGTTTTCAATAATGAAAGAGAAAATAGTAACCATGAATTGCAATAACTGCAGTGTGAACATAGCCCTTACGGGAAGGAATTATAGACAGAGACCGCAGAAAAGGATGAACAGAAAACAAGAAATAAGATACAAGAAAGAGAACTTAGCAAAAAGAACAAATCAACTTAAACCAAAGAGATTTTGTGAACCAGAACACCCTCTAAGGGATGCAGTTCCCCATGCATTATTGAAGGTGAGTTAATGAAACCAAAATACAGTTGTTAGAAAGAGGTAGGTGGTTTCAGTGGCTAATATTCATTTCAACTAAAGAACTGCTTAAGCAGGCAGAAATATAACACCATTTTGACAAACAAAAAAACCTTCTTCTTTTTTTATTAAGTAATGTTAGTTTATTAACAGTAAGTGTCACCAACAAGGTACTTGGTCAGCACAACAGTGAGTGTGAAATTCTCCCTCTCAAGTATGCAGGGCCTCCAATTCAACAGCATTTTCAGGATCTTCTACATGCTCTCCATACACCAAAGGTACGTATTCTCCAAGTATTTGAGTTATGCAAAAGATAAGGATAAAGTTCTATACTCAAAACATATATGGCTATTTCACTCCAAAAATGTGCAAAAAGTACAGAGTAATGACATTGCATAGCTTTCTCCGACTCTTCTTCACCTCTGTCCCTACAAGCTGCTTACTCTATGCACCAACTTCCCAGGCATCATCTAATAATTCCAAATAATTCAACATAAACAATATCTACTACTCCCTCCGTTTCAATTTATATGAACTTATTTCCTTTTTAGTCCGTGCCAAAAAGAAGGACCCCTTTCCATATTTGGAAACGATTTACCTTTATGCAATGATTTAAAGCCCCACAAAATATATGTGCCTCATTCTACACTACAAGTTCAAAAGTCTTTCGCTTTTTTCTTAAATTTCGTGCCCAATCAAATAGGTTCACATAAATTGAAACTGATGGAGTATATGTATTTACATTGCAGGAGTAGGTGCTTCACTGATTTAGTGTTATTTTTGTTGTGAAAGGATGCACTACTCAGCTGAACCCTTTCTTCTTCAAGTTGTCATGTGTTAGACATGCTTCATGTCAAAACCCCACACAAAACCACCCATTTCTTTTTCTTTTCTTCTTTTTTTTTTTGGGGGGAGGGGGAGCGGGGGGGAGGGAGGAGCAGTGATCACCAAAATCGTGTTCCATAGTCAATGGGCCACTGTCCCAGTATACCTTCCACACACCAATCATAACATGCTTTTACTGAGAAGTTTCCATCGATTTCAATCACACCTACAAGGGAATCATGTTGGTCTTCCTTGAGCAAAAATCCCTACATTCTCATTCTCAAGGAACCTTCAAGTTTACCACTCAGCTCACTGACATTTCTAGTAAATTTCTTCTAAATTGCATGTCCCTCATTAAGGCAGTCAGCCAAACTGCAGAATTTGACAGTGACCAGATTATACAGATTAGGAAACTCCAACATACAATTTTCCAGCAACCTATCCTGCTAAATTCTAATCCTCTACCATTCCCCAGATTCAGTTTTATTACTTCAGTAAACACTACCATGGATTCCTTATTTGTTTTCTGCAGTTGCACCACAAGAACAGCTTTTTTTGGTTGAGAAAAAGTAACATTTGTTGCATATACATATTAACAGTATCAAAACAGGTATAACGGTCCATAGTTACAGGTGGTGGTACAGGAAGATTTCCAAGTCCTTACCAGGATCCTAAAACATCAACAAAAAATTCTGGATCTTCCATGTACTCTTGCTTACACCAAAAATAAGAAAGAGCTAAACAAAGCATTTTCATTTTCTGGATAGCTAAGTTGCTCCGACATGGCAGTTTAGGTGCCGCACCCGTGTCGACACGACACTAGTATGTCATACCAGATCTGGTCAAACAATTTTGGGTACTTTGACCACGATGGACAGAAAATTTCGAGACGAGATACAATTTGATTACCGAAATCAAAACTAAAACTAGGGTAAATTTGAAGAAATAGCATATCTATCTAGGAAATCAATCTTTTACTTATCTACAACTTGAGAATAAAAAGGAAATCCACACTTTACAAACTATACGTAAGTATTCCACAAAATTTCTCATAAATTAGAGAGATTTTTATTTTTTTTAATTATTTTTAGTCGGATCCTTGCACCCGTATCCGTACTAGGATCCGTATCCCTGAATCTTAAAATTTACATCTTGAAAGATCCGACGTCTATCTACAAAACATCTTTGGTTTCTCTGTTTTCAAACAATCCACCAAATGCAAGCTGGGACAATCTTCCCTCTCTTTCTGATTGGGGGAGCTACTGAGTCTGTTCCAGAATTCTAGAACTTCAACAATACTCCTTGGCATTACCCACATGATTCCTTTCAAATTTATGAATATCCTCCAACGTTGTTATGTTATCCTGCAGTGCAAAAAAAGACACAATTGTCCTTCATCCCACAATTGGATACCTCCTGCCACATGTCGTATTTTATGTATAGAAGCTCCCCAGCTATTTGAACAAAATATTATTTCTATGAAACCGTAGGTTCCCCATACATCACTTGTGGGATTACACTGGGTTTGTTGTTGTTGTCTATGAAACCTTAAGTTCCTCACTCCTAACCCTCTACTACTTCTTGCTTTAGTCATTAGAGACCATCCGACCAAATGTATATTCTTTCTTCATAGTTTCCGAGCCAAAGAAAATTACATCTAAATGTGTCCAGTTGTTTCTCAACTTTGGCAAGAGTTGGGACAAGTGACATTAGATATGTACGGATCCCATCTAATAGACTATATTACACTACTTACCAGTGTCGACCTTCTTCCCAAATGAAATGGCTTCTTCCAATGGCCTAGTTTCCTTTCACACCTTTCAATTATATGCTTCCACGCTGTTAAATTTCAGAAACCAGCTAGCTCATCCACTACCTATCCAGCATTGACACAAATAATGTTGTTGTTGACCAGGCTAACGTGAAGACCTGCAACAACTTACGAATATAGTAGTATTTTTCTTCTCAAAAAACAGATCTTTAAATATTTCCCCAGCATTGTTTCACAATCAACAACAATGAGTGTATCAATAGAAGATGAGGGTTACTTTACTGGGATTTTGCCTCCTTGACTTATTCCAATACCTTCAACCACCTTCACCGCCAAATCTATCATCAAGCTGAGAGCTTCCACCACCGATAGAAATAGGAAAGAAGAAAGAGGATCCCCTTGTCTCAACTCCTTTTGCAGGAAAAGAAACCTGTTGGTGCTCAACTAATAAGTATTGAAAATCTGGTAGGAGACAACAGATTTAATCCATTCATCCACTTACAACCAAATCCCAACAGTTTCAGCATCTTGAGAAGAAAAAACCAATTCACAATTTCATATGCTTTTACCAAATCCGTTTTACAAAGGATACCCTCTTCCACTTTTCTCAATGGAGAGCATTCTTAACAGTTAGTGTTGTATCCATGATTTGCTTCTGCCAGGTAGATGCATTTTGATTCCAATAATCAACCGCATCACTTTCTTCATCTTTTTCTGTTAGAATTTTACATATGATCTTGTACATGCTTCCCAGAAGACTGATTGGTTTGAAATCTTCATTGGTACTAAGACAATGAATGTGGTACTTTAACTTTTCCCGAGTGTGCCTTTCTGACAAAAGTGCCAAACAGGTTAACAAACACCCACAATGTCATTCTTCAAGAATTTCAAGCATCTTCAAAGAATGTCACGGTAAATCCACGATAGGTTGGGCCTTATCATCAGCACTGCTCATTCTGACTGCTCCAACTTAGATAACTTGAACGCGCTTTAGAACTGTTGTCTCAACTAGAAAAGGTTCACTTGCGCTAAATATACAAACAAAAAGAGATTTCCAAGATAATACATAATCTCCCGTATCTCCAACATTGGCAATCCCCCGTTGTCTTCAATCTAGAGGTATGTGCATAACTTATGCTTCACCACAAGGAGATTTGTCTTTATGCTATATTAGGAAATAAGTTTCACATATCTCCTACAAACAGCCTAGAGAAGGATCATTCATGGTTAGCAGCTAGAGGAGCAACATTTCCAGCAAAGAACCTGACGGAAAGGATGATCATTTATGTCAGCTGGTGCTACATTTGCATATGTACGGGAGAAGAAGTGAATCGTCTCTTCTTGCACTGTAAAGTAACAGCACGCTTGTGGTGGGTGGTAGCGAATGGAGTTCGGAGTAAAGTGGCTGGCTGATGCCAAGTACCGTCAAGGAGGCATAGCCACACAGCATATAAGAGAAGGAAGAGAAGATCCATCGCATAGGATATTCCCCCTTTAGCTCCTAAGTGGGTAAAATATGACAAGAACAACAACAACCCAGTGGAATCCCACAAGTGGGGTATGGGGAAAGAGAGAAATAGGAGAGCATTTGAATGGTGTTGGAATGACTTCGTACATTTGAGAAGTAGCGTTAGATGATTAAGCCACTTTTAATATTTTTGTACAAGTTCTCTACTTTTCATATACTTCTCATACAGGGGTTTCCCCACACGTTCATGAGATTATTTACCTCATCGAAAAACAAATAGCCTATAGAAGATTCGTACATGAGATCTATTATTTCCTCTAGTAGCAAAATTCTTAAGGATCTTTTTGCTCCTTAGCCCAGAAGATATTAGCAGTTAATATTTTGACGTTCTATATCAGTTTTCTTCCACACTTTCTGCTGCAAATGATTATTGTTTTCTAGACCTGTACCCAATCCCTAAAGTTCAGCCACTGTTATGCTGGCTCATGGGAGATGAGACCAAGTTTCAGCTCCCCAAACACGATACGTATACTAATTTCTTCATGATTATTGTCCAGTGCAAGCAAAGCCCACAAGACAAGCAGGTTAGATCAGCGAAAACACTATGGCTAACATAAGAAAGACCAACTTTATATGAACAACAATCGTCAAAATAAAAATAAAGGAGATGGAGTACCGTTCCACAGCTTTCTCATATGGGCCTTCATTCTCGCAATCAAAAGAAAGAAAAACTGTAGTACAATCAGAACTTTCAGATTTTAGGGAATCCTGCCAAGGATCAGAAGATCCTCCCACTTCTTTCTTGATCTCCTGGGCATTTGTTGATATATTATTGCTACCGGCAAGTTCATCAACTTCAGATTCAGCATCACTATCATGATCACGAAATCGCTTCATAGCAGTTTTGCATTCAGGTACATCTTTGCCATCCCTCGTTGTGTGATCAGCCATTATCGCAAATTCTGAGACTCGATGAAGATTGGTCTGCATCTGTATCCAGCGATTCAGGGTTGGGAACCTGCTCAGGAAATCATGACAAGAAACTGACCAAAAAGATAAAAGAAAAAAAGTATCCGCATATATCACATATATTAGTGATCCATTTTACAAACTCAATTTAGTGTGTTACGAACCTCTCAGATTGGTCAAGAGCGAACTCAAAGAATAACCTATCAGCATCAGGAGTTTGTAACGAGCAACTTTTCAGAGATCTAGATACAGTAGTATCCCTGCCACGATAAAGTATAGAACTTCCAAAGACACACGCTAATACAGCTCTAACTGGGGATAATTTGATGAGATGCTTCACTATATCCAATTGGAGAGGATAAAGGGGTAATTCAACATCCCCTGAGGAAGGGGTGAAAGACCCAGGCTTGGCCTCTCTGCATGAAGGGGATATTACTCTATTTTCAGAGTAATTCTCAGTGTATGTAGGAATTACTGGGATGCAAGCCCAACCATGACCGTATCTTGGAGGATAAACTGGAGGCACACAAGCAGAAATCACTTCATGAACAAAATCAGCATTCATAATTTCTGCTGCCTTTTCAGCTGCATCTGTACTGCCTTGCTCAAACACTAGACGAGTTAAAAGCTGCGAGCAAAGTGATGAACAGAAAAGTGAGCAAGTTAAGACCCAAACAGAAATACGAATGATATCATCTTAGCAAATATTTTGTGAGAGCAAGAAAGCTCTAATGAAATATTTTTGACCAAGCTTGCTTCCCCTGTCTTTAACTTTATCCTCTCTCAATCTGCTATCTTCTTTGCAAGAGGAGCGGTATTGCTTAGATAAATACCACATATGTTACCCCTAAAGAATGTGAGATCCTAATGAAATTCAAATCCAGGGTTCTACAACAAAACTTGTTACAAGACTTTCACGTTACTTTTGCCAGTTCACACAGTTCCCCGCAATGGTAATAAAAGATGGAAAAAGAAAGCTTACGTCTTTAGGCCATTCATACACTAGTGAGAAGTAGTTGAAGTCATGAGTGGTATCAGTCCCATCAACGATGTCCCCAATGGCAGCAAGGTAGAGAACAAATTGTGATAGAAATGTGGTCATTCTGGAGCTGAATGTCCCGAATAATCTCTTTCCAGTTTCCTTGACATCATAGCCACCAGAAGGTATATTGTTGTCACCAGCTGCTGAAGTTATCGGAAGCTGCTTCAAGGTTTTCAACCCAAGCCCAATAACACCATTTCTGCTGTACAGTAACAATCCTTTCCTGTCAGAACATGAGCCATCCTCCTTAACCTGTTCCCTCTCTGTTTCTTCATCTGCTAAAGCTCTTGCCAAATTGTGGAGCTTACCTAAATTTTTTCAAAGCACCAAAAATTCATATGCATGACTTTTGAGAGAGTAAGTACACGCATACAGAAAAATCCATAAGGATCTAGCTAATCATTCAAGAATAAAAACATAATTGAAACATGCAATTACATCAAAAAAGTAGAAGCAATAAAGAGGGAGAGATAGAGACGAAACGCACACGGAGAGGAGGAAGAAAATGAAGGGAGAGAAACAATAAGATAGCCTCACCACTTATTCTATTTAATTCTCCAACCCGTAAAACTTGCAACTACTTACAATAGATGTCATAAAGAGAGGATAAAGAAGCAAAAACTAACCGCTAAGAAACTGTCTCTTCCCCATATGAGCATCTTCAATCATTTGATGCAGCATGGCTAGTGCACGCTCCTTATGGCCTTGCCGGTGAAAATCCTTTGAGGATAAAAGGATCATTTCTCCAGTTAAAATGTCTTGAAGAGCTGGAGGCTTATCCTGAAATTGTCAGACAGGTTTTCCAATTATGAACTCGATATTAGTGTTCTAAAGCACGGGCAAGGGGACTACCATGGACCAAACCAGAGATGCTACATCAAGCATTCTGATGATATTTTTTTATTCCGGGCGTAGCACAAATTTGATAAAAATCGTGTATAAGGAAGAGAAATAATTAGTAGCATAAACAAATGAGGAAAGCAACAGAGAGGCGGAGACAAGGTGTCCTCGGGTTACAAGAAAAGTAAAGTAACTATAAAATGAATCTCGGCGGATCTCTTTAAACATGGTTAAAGCTATGACTACAATAATCCTACAACGATGCAACATATAGAATCACGAAAACTAGTGTCCAAAACTTATGCTGGAGCAATTCTCTTTCTTCAAAAAGAAAATGCACTACATAATTCGAGCTTTGCGCACTTTCAAGTGTATTCCTTCTTTAATGCTATTAAGACACTTATGAGATAAGAGCAAAAACTGACATTGGCAAATCTGACAGAGCCTTAGTGCATCTTTCATTTGTTGTCACAAAAGAAGGCAAGAGTTGTGAACATCAAAGAGGCAAGAGTTGTGAACATCAAAGACTTTACCTATAAGGTGGCTGCTCTCCTTTAAAATTTAAAAATTAGATGACATGATGTCAATGTCTCAGAACACTTTTGTGGAAGGCGGAAATATTAGGTGCAGGCACTGGTTGCAAACAAGTTAGTTGCATCCAGGATAAGGGGTGGGGATGGGATCTACAATGCAAATTAGACCTGGAGAAGGCCTACAACCTGTTAAATGTGGCTTTCCAGATACTTTTCTTTTTAAGAATGTGGCTTTCCAGACACTTTCTGGAGAGAATAGGGTAAGGAGAAAAGTGGATAGTGGACTGTATTTGTATATCTACAATGAAGTTTTCAATTGAGGTCAGTGGAAATTCCACAGGTTTCTTCGAGAGAACAACGGTCCTATGACAAGGTGATCCTCCATCACCCATGTTGCTCATTTGTGTCAGAGAAGCACTAAGCAAATGATGGAGCAGCATGGGAAGATATTTGAGTGGATTCACAGCAAGGAGAGAAAGACAAGATAGTGGTGTCCCATTTGCAGGATAGTTTGCAGGTGTCTCATTTTTTACTCGTTTCTCTTTGTGGATGATACACCGGTGTTGTAATGATGCAGAGACGAACCAGCTTCATCATCTAAGGAACAAATTGTTAAGGTTTCAAGCGGTTTCAAGATTGAGGACAAATCTAAGAAATTAAAGATAATTCTAATTGAAAAGAAAATCATTAGGCAAAGACTCTTAACTGTAAGGTTGGCTCTCTTCCAGTAATTTAATGGGGTTTTCCATTTGGGTGCAACAAACAAGGACAGTACAATATGAAACCTGGTAGTTGAGAAGTTTTAAAAGAGGCTTGCTGGATGATAAAAGAGAGATTATCAAAGATAGGAAAAGGATATTGATAAAGAGCATGTCGTCTGCATTCTAGCATACTACATGTCACTACTGCACATATCAGCGACAGCCGACAATGGCACAAAGATTGGAGAAGCTACAAATACGATTGGACAGGTTGGAAGTGAAAAAAGTACCTTCCTGTTAATCATTTACATCAATGAAGATAGGAGTCTTGCGGTTAGGGATTTATGAGTTTCTAATAAAGCCTTATTAGGAAAATGGTGACAAAGCTTTGGTGGAAGAGCAAGCAATGTGGAGGCAGACAAAGAGTTAGGGGAACAAACCAGACCATGCAACCATTACGGTGGCGCTAGGGAAGAGTATAATAAAAGAGTGGAAATAATTCTAAAGCTAGCCGAAAGTTGTAGTGTCCCAGGTTTGCAATGAATAGGGTAGTGAAGTTTATGGGGTCTACAACAACAACAACAACAAACCTAGTGTAACCCATAAAGTCGGGTCTGGGAGGGTAGAGTACAGGCAGACCTTACCCCTACCTTGTGAAGGTAGAGTGGCTGTGTCTGACAAACCCCCCGGGCTCAAGGTAAAAGTGAAAAAGAGGCAGACACAACAAGGGTAGCTCGGTGCACTAAGCTCCATCTATGCACGGGGTTTGGGGAAGGTTCAGACCATAAGGGTCTAGTGTACGCGGTCTTACCGTGTATTTTTGCAAGAGGTTGTTTCCACGGCTCGAACCCGTGACCTCCTGATCACATGACAACAACTTTACCAGTTACGCCAAATCAAAGCACGGAGACAAACATATAGAAAACAGATCTATAAAAAGGTAAAAGAAATCGAGAAAGAAGAAAAATATTAAGTGCTACTCCATACTTAATCTTCATGTGCTGAAAAAACATTTGGCTAAATAAGGGACATTTGGCAATTAATAGAAGGGAAATTAGCCATATAGCACACACACCATACTTAAACCAAGATTACAGTTACCAGGTACACGTAAATCAAGGAATCGAGAATTCACCAACTAATGCAACTCCACTCACCTGTTCCAGTTGTTCCTGTAGACGCTGAAGAACGCGCTTGATTACAGATATCATTGCTACTTCACGAATCTGATCCCAGTAGGTTGACCCAATTTTAGGGGAATTACCAGGGTAAATCTCTGACAACATAACTTGAGCCTGTATACCCCAAAGTTCAACTTTAACCATAAATACAACAATATTGAAGCTATAAACTTCAGCTAAGGAACAGGAATGTGGAAAACATAGGAAAATATATGTTTATTTATTTCAACAGAGGTAGATATCAAAGACAAGCTGGAGATTGATTCATCTCACGCACATCCTGATCTCCCGTTGGAACAGAAGCCTCTTATGCACAATCTTAAAATTCCACATAGTAATAGTTTATTGCATTCTTAGTTTGAAAGGATCACCCAAATAAGGTCTACTGTTATCTAATTTTGATCATATGAGGACCGTGGCTTACACCCATATCGCTCTGCCCTCTCTTACTAATAGCAATAGAGCTCATATATCTTACAATAGTAAGTGGGGATTTGAGTAATGCTGGTGCAAGGAAAACCTACCATTGAATGTCAAGAGCTAAAGCAGTTCAAACAATGGGACATGCCATCCATAAATTACTTTGGTTGTGATTGAAGGTTAAAAGATCTCACTTTAAATTTGATTATCCTATGGGACAGAATAGTGATAACAAGGCAACGATTAATATACACAGATTCCAGTCCAACACGCTAAGAACAAAGCATGAAGTATATGACACTTTATACAGGAGAAATAGGCTGCAGAATTACTTCACAGACCCTTCATCAAAACTAGAGCTTGGTCGCATCATAGCTATGAGAGTAGCAAGTTACTTGTTTCATAGTACACCAGAAAAGCTTGGCGCATATGACATTTATAAACCAACTTAGGAGTGCTGAACATAGTTGCACGGACTCTTCATTTGTGGTAACGCACCCGTGTTGACACAACACCGACACAAGTATGGATGTGGGATACGTATCGGATCTGGTCAATCAACATTGGGTTCTTTTACCACAAACTACGGAGGAAGTAGATATTAGAATTGGCATTTTGATTTCTCAAGACAAAAACTAGTGTAGATTTCAGTGCCTACCTACAACTTGAGAATAAAAGATTGAATTACTGCACTCTACAAGCTGCATGTAACTTTTCCACGTAATGTCTCATAATTTAGGAATATTTTTATAGCTCTATTTTGGACATAGATGAATCCCGCACCCGTATCCATACCTCGACTCGCGCCCCCAATCTTAAAATTTAGATCATGAATTATCCAATCTCTAGATCTGCACCCGTATCGGACACCCGAACCCGAGTGCGCTGAGGTTTTTTCTTTCTTTTTTTAAAAATAAATTTCCATTAAGGGCATTATTGTACATTGCACATTGGTGGGATATGAATAAAACTTAGGATACCATACTAATACAGCTCTTCTTCCAGGTTAGTAGCATATCTTTTTTCACTCCTCCTTCCTCTCTCATTTTATTACTCATGAATATTATTCAGCCTTAAGATTAACTTTCAGTAACTAAAAGAAAAGCTGATATCTAGTCATTATCATCAGCAGCACATACCGCTCCTGATCATAAAACTAAAGCCTGATATTTTGGCTTCCTGAAACGTCCTGTAATAACCAACTTCATGAAATTTTGTTACATGTTCTTCTTATCACATTGTGGTTATCAGCTTTATGAACTTTTAAGCATCACTAGGCACACAGCCACTTTTCCTAAAATTTTGGTTGAAAGTGAGGGGTGGTTCACTTAGAAGTTTCTCTGGAAAAAGCTCAAGCTTCAGGATTATTCGGAATCCACGCGAGCCATCTGGAAGTGTTTCTCCTCCCTTTGTGAAGGAAATAGTCATCCAAGAGCCAAAGCTACAACAAAGGTAGGTCTTTCAGATTTAGAAGCTTCAACTTCAAGGAGTAGACCTGTAGCAACTTATGATACATCAACTTCTTCTACATGTGCAGAAGACTAGCAAAAAGACTCAATTTCCTTCCGATCGAACCTTCACCTTGATTCAAGAACTCGTAGAAGCAAAATCTTGTTCTTCTCACATTCATCAATAAAAAAGAAACTGAACAGCATACCACTATCTATTTAAATCAATCACACCCACAATATGCAACTAAACAGTTAAATCCAAATACTTAATGTCAAGACAAAGGATCACCTGACAATATGAGCAATTGGTGAACCGGGTCATGTTCAATGTTCATTAGTTAAGGCACTCCATGATCATATTGTGATTAGAAAGAAGGACAATCCAAATCAAGAAAGAAGATATGCCAATGACATAGAAATGATGATAGAAGTAGAATAAAAGCAATCATAGAATTGCGATGAATCGTACTATGCAATTCCAAGCACATTTGTGGCACATACCTGACTTAACAACTTCCAGGATATGTTTGAAGATTTTGCAGAAGTTGCAGCTATATCAACGCACAGGAGAATCTTAAAAGAAAAGGCAAATATGTCAGTCTACAAATTCATCCATGAAAAAACGAGTGGCCATGTTGACATGCATAGAAACATCAAAATGAGGGGAAAGACACCGAGAGGATGAACATGGTGTCTTACAGCTGGTAGAGGACCTAACTGAGCACGTAAAGACGAGAAATCCAGTTCTTGAACCGGGGAAGTCCCATCAGCAGCACGGGAAACAGCATCTTCAACCTGACAAAAAGATAACGACAAATATATTTAGAATGTCTACAATCTGAAAGTTGTCTCTGCTACCCAAAAAATGAGTTCACTTACTAAGAAACCATCCTCATTCAATAAACACACTAACACCATGCAGCAACATTTAAAGGATTATCTGAGAGGAGCAATGCATCAAAGCAAATATTTTTGCATTTTGATAAAAAAGAAAGCCTGCATTGTAGAAAATCTTGTTTAATTAAAATCTACTCATATCAATCAGTATTCACCAAAGTGTTGCTGTAGTTAATATTGCGCTGATTCTGAAACCATATGAAGCACTAGTCAGGATACTTAAGGATACTTCTTTCACATTATCCAAAATGAAAACATAGTCAATCCTATAAAATCTAAACAGGAGCTTACAAGATGTCCATCACAGGAAGAGCGTATCATATCAAGAACCCTAATCTCACATAACTGAAGTCCTAAGTCTCTGATCAACAACAACAAACCAGTGTTATCAAAGGCAAAAAGCGCAAAAAAACTCTAATGTCCGTTGGGGCTTTAAGCGCAAAGCGCAAATAAAGCGTGAGCTTTAATGAAAAAAGACGCAACTGGAGAAAAAGTAAAAATATGTATATGTAGTCTAAGACTAATAATTATAAGCATGAATAACAAGTATATGGACAAAGACATTGAAAAACTTTTTATGATAAAGTGAAATATCAATTGTATAATGTCACCTTTTCAGGATTACACTCATTGGCAAGGAAAAGTATGTCTTAGAGCCTTGATGCGACACTAAAGCGCCCACAAAGCGAGGCGAAGTGCTCAACATGTTTTGAGCCTAGCTTCAGGGCTTAAGGGCGCCTTTGACAACACTGCAACAAACCCAGTAGTTCCTAAGTCTCTAAGTCTTTTGATCATTATGAAATAATCTAAAAGTAGACTGGTAATAAGTCATGTCCAAATTCTGACAAGAACTCTAAGCTCAGAAAGCTAACGTCCAACTTTCTGTTTCTTCTTACACGTCTAACATTAGTTCGATTTCTTCATTCAAAGACAGCAATTATTCACACAGATATGGAAAATCCAACTAAATGCCAGCAATAATAGCCCCCTCATAGCTAGCCAGGTGAAACAACCTTTCTCGGAACCCTAGGAATCCATACCAAAAGATATTGAAAAGTGTACTCCTCCCAAACCAGAAGCTTAGGACTTGACAGAAAAGACGCCATTATTCCCTGCTCCCCATTTCCATACATCATGGCTAGCCAGCGGAAAACTTAGTTTGTGAAGCTTCTCAATTAAACTATGAAATTTTGTGACATACCAATCTTGCAAGTTCCTCCGAGACCTCAACTCCCATGGACTTCTCCACCTTGTAGCCATTGTATTTGTTGAACTGACATCTCCTTCTGGCATGAAATCCTGTACATATTTGGAAATGTGATACTCAAATTGTTGTTCCCACACCACCTGTGTGTGTCTCTATAAACTTACCCTACTCCCATCACCTACCCTGAATGATACATAACCCAAAAAGCCGCATCCCACCCCTTCAAGGTATTCTTCCAGATCCCGCATCCATGAGGGAGTGTGATATCTTTAGCCCTCCACCCCCCCATCAAAAACCCCCTATTTCTCCACAATCACCCC
>ML276077.1:95814-106221 GCA_005239495.1 Nicotiana undulata
CCCCCCTTCAAAGTTCATTTTCATCTATCCGTAATCTCCGCAACCAATTTCCATTAATGCCCTGTTAAAGGCTTTCAAATCGTTGATCCCAACCCCAACCCAGCACTTTGGTGCTGTGACAGTCTCCCATTTACCAAGTTAAATTTCCTTTCCCCGCTAGAAGTGCCCCATAGAAATGGAGCATTTAACAAAGACATGAAATATGTAAAGAATACTCGAAAGGGTACTCTTTATTAACACTTACTTTCCTTTTAATAGGTATCTCTTTTGCCAACCCGCAAGTCTTTTTTCAACCCTATCAATCACCGGGTTCCAAACTGTTTGGTCCCTATAAGATGCTCCAAGTGGTAATTCGAAAAGTAGTAGGAAGCGCCCCCACCTTGCAATTTCAAACTTGTGCTAATGTCTCTATGTTTTCCACCTCACCAACTACGATGGTTTTGCATTCTCTCTAAGAAGGATTTTCAGACCGGACAACACCTGGAACCATGTCAACACTTGTCTCAAGTACTCCAACTGAGCCCTGCCGAGCTCTAGTAAAACCTTTGAATATGTAAAAAAGTATTAGATTAGGTCTTTCAACATACAAATAGTCTTGTGCCGCCCATTTTACCTATTTACACGTTACGTGAGCTTTTCTCTGGGCGAAGAGTTTTTGAAAGGAGAACCAATCAGCTTAGAGCCAAGCATTCCTGTCTGCTCAAGGAGCTCAGAATAGCGATGGATTTATAATATTCATTTCATCAACTTGCAAGCCCCCATTCCTTATTATGATAAGCACTTACCCTTATTTCAAAATATCATAAGTTCAAGCTCCCATATTTTCTGAGTTTCTCTTTGATTCTTTCTTATGCAAATCCAGCTAAAGGATTTTGAGGAACCGAGACTTAATTTTATCATTTCTGGCCCAGATGTAACGACCCACAAAATCAAAATATAGCAGTCCAAAAACATGAAGACCAGTAGCAAACAGTATCACAAAATTATTGTAAAGGAAAAAACTAGCCACCAACTATATCCAATTTTAGGGACAAACTAGAAAATATATGTAAAATACATAGAAGTTCCGCACGGGATATTAATTGATACAAATACAATCAGCAGATAAGGAACATACAGATGCTCTTCCAAAGGCGCTATCCACCCATTCAGCCAGCTCTAGTGTAGCTTTGTCTTCTGGAGGCAAAGAGAAACGGTTGACAGCCTCTTCTCCAATATCATACTTTGCCCTTTGCATACAGCTGCATCAACACAATTAAAAAGATATTGCTTAAGCCAAAAATTGGCCATCTATAGGTGATAAGAGTGCAGGTTAAGGAGTAGCTTGATAACCTAATTTAGCACTTAAAACCTTAGTCCTGATTTATAAGTACAAGGGAAAGCAATGGAAACAAAGTTGCAATGGCATCAGATTGTACTCCTCAACTCTTTCCTACTACTGGTATATCTATAACGAATTTTAGGATGCAAACTATTCCAAACCCCAAATGAAAACTTTAAAACAATGATCGGGATGGCTGAAGACAACTATAAATCCCTTTGAATGCCTCTTCATAATAGATACGAGATACCATTTAACCCAGTCAGATATAAGTGTGTCAAATATTTGACTCTGATATCGTATGAAATACTCTATGAATCCAACCGTAACTTCAAGGCAATGGTTGGAAAGGCACAAGACTATTTTATTTATAAGGCTAATATCATTAATCATGCGAAAAGTTCCTACATACAAGCAGTATATAGTACAAGACTATTATAGGCCACTTTATACGTTATATCCAATGTGTGACGCTATATAACTGAATATGACAAAATTCACACTAAATTCCTTAATGATTATAACATGGGAAAGAATGGAGGAGACTTACAATGGGAGGGAGAGAGCTGAGATAGGCAAGTTGATGGTCAACTGAACTAAGGGCTGAAAGGTAAGGGGCAACAATAGAGGCCCATCAGGAAAGGCAGCAGTGGAAACTAAGGGGATGGGACTCACAATGCAAGGATAGAAATTAACTGAGGTGGAGGATAAGAGATATCCCCAAAAAAAGGAAAAAGGTTAAGGCAATATGGTAACTATATCATCCCAGCACGATTCAACCCTACATTGACATGACAATTCTGCCAGAGCATCAAACGGATAAATTCAAGGCATTGCTGTAAAATCGAAACTAAGATTCAAACTGTCTTTCCGGCATAAAAATTAAAATGTTTAACAATTATCTAAAAGGAAAAACATTTAAGATTAGATACAATGCAAGCTTGCCAAGAACTCTCAAGGCAACAAGAGATACAACTACTGGCCTGTAAACAGGAGACATTCTAGGTAGTAGTAAATAGATAGAGAGGTACACTCTTTCTGAGAAAAATTTTATAATGTATTCCAAATAATCAAAAACGAAATAACAGAACAGTGAGGACAACTAGAACAACACCTTTTCAAGGTTTTTGACTCAGTTGTCTGGAAACAAAAGGAAATTTCTAAATTATAAGCATTAAAACAACAAAGTAGAAACACTAGTACATACAGATTTAGCAGTTTGGATGGGGCTGCACGTAATATCGTAAGAGCCTCCCTCCATCTCCACTGTCTTTCAGAGAATGGCAGAAGGCACTGCAAAATTGACAAACGCCATTCCCAATCCTCAATAAATCTTTTGGCATTCATAATTCTCCATTCTATGGCTTCTTTGATACCAGCAGACATATTTACTTCCCCGTTATTCTCCTTCTCTGAGTATGAAGATGGTAGATATTGCCGCAATATATCTAACAGTTGCCCTATAAACATTACAACGGTCTTATTTCGCCCATCATGAGTTGCATCCTCCAATTGTTGCTCCCTCGATATATTGGATGATTCAGATGAGCTGCTTGATGAAGCACAAGGTGTCAAATTGAGAGGAAGGCCATCCATATGCAGAAGAGAGATGATAATGTTCACCATCAGTATCTGTGATTGCATGGGGAAAAAAAGCCCTTTGCTGTAAGTAATACAAGGACTAATAAGACAAATGCAAGGGGCAAGACGGAAATAGCAAACTTCAGAAATCATTCCTCCAACTTTGGAGATCCAAAATCAAACCACAATCCACACAAAAAAAAATCTGTCATTGCAATAGTATCACAAATCATTCAATGGAAGTTGCTTGTTTTCAGTACTACCTTCGCTCAACTGGGAGAAACATATTTCTGAGGCTGGCATGTACCTTCTCCAAAATACTACTGTCAAACTTAGCAATCTCCGGAATAACAATTTAAGATATAATCAAAAAAATTGAACAAGAAACTAATAGGTCAGCGACCTCGCTGTGACATAATATGCTCCCTCCACTTAGCAAATTGCTCCTCTCACTGTATGACCACATCTTCAGTGTTTTAAAAGGCGTGGGCACCTCAGCGACGCGTTTTACATATGCCTCAGTGAGGCGTAAGCCCCGAGGCACGGGGTGTAAGCCCCATAGGTATTTAATTTTTAATATTTTATAAAATAATATAATTACAGTAAATATTTATAACCAGGTAAAATTACATATATATATATACACACACGTGTTCCATCCCCACAAAAAAGTAGTCAAAACAATCTATTATACGCTACTTACAAGCACGAGTAATTTAAGTCTAAAAAAATAAAGTTTTCTACATGGAGGAACAAAAAGGATGACTAAGGGCATCTTCCAACCTTTACACCCATTTTGGTCCCCAAAAGGGTGATTTCCCCATTTTGGGGACAACTTACTCTAACCATTCCCCCATTTTTTCCCCCAAAAGAGAATATTCTTTTTTATATTCTTCTCTCTCTTCTATATTATATTATTATCTTTCATTTCAATTTTATTTTTTAATTTATATTAAATAAATTCCATCTTTTATTTTCATTAATTTGTAATTTCCATTAAAACAATCCATAAAATTTTAAATAATATTATTTGTAAGCAATTATTATAGATTAACTAATAATTCAAATAAAAGTAAAATCGTTGCGATACGAGATTAATTAAATACATATTACATAACGATAAAATTCATTCGAAATACTACATAAATATTCAACTTCAACCACTAGTATTCTCCCATAAATGATCTATCAATGCATTACGAAGTGCAAAATGAGCATCTTTGTCCTTAATGATCTATTATGTAGAATGCATTTAGATGTTTCTCAAGATCCAATAACGGGCGTCAATCAATCCAGAGATCAATTTTGGGGTCGAGTCGTCGATGCATACAACAATACAAAGGAAGATTTTTGGGAGAGTCGCACCAAGAAATCGTTGCAACACCGAATGCAAATGATTGAGAGGGTAATAAGAAAATTAAATGAATGTGTACGTCAAGTAGAAAATTTGCATCCTAGTGGTGCTTTTGAGCAGGATATTGTGAGTATTTATTTTGTACTTACTTATATTTTATTTGTATATATATTTACTTACTGTTTTTTTATAGAAAAAAATTAGGCAAAATACATCGGCAGACCATTAAACTTGGCCTCCCTTTTCACATAAGCACTCTATCTTAAGTCTGTTCCATTTGAACACTCCAACCATATCTCATATGTGTCATTTAGACACAAATTTGTAGGCAGTCAAACACATAAGATGCGTGCAATTCACACGTCAGAGTGACGAATAAGACTAGGACACGTGGATTTAACTTAAACAAATTTTTTTTTTTTAAAAAAACTGACCCACCCCTTGGTCATCTTCCCCGACGATCCCCTTTCTTCCGTTCTCTTCCCGACGACTCCCCTACTTTGTTTTCGAAAAACTCTCCACCACCTTCGTTTCTTCCCCAGATCTGATGTGAAACGGGAAAGCAAGAAATGCATTTCGATCTGATAAAAATTCTCAATCTGAAACGACTTTGCAAAATTTTCAGATCGGAAATGAACTTGTTCGGCCAAAAAACTTTCACGTCGCTTGAAACTTTGTAAGTTGTAGATCCTTAAAGTTGCCTCTAAAAGCCAAAAACCTTTGTAACCCACGAGTAACCTTTATAAGTTTTAGATCTCCTCGCCATCATTCATTTTCTCTCTTCTCACAGCTCGCCGGAAAGTTCGTCGGAATACAGTAGGCCAGGAGAAATAAAGGAAGACGGTGAGTAGAGGAGGTTGTTACATCAGTGGAGATAGGATGGTGTGAGCAATGAAAAATTAAAAGAAACATTTATCGGAAAGTATTTCCAGAAAAAATTATTCATTTTCCGGCAAGAAAGATGAGGAGCTTGCTTTTGGACCATATCACGCGCCTGGGAAATGTGAGGAACACTTGCCTTGCCATATCAGCTTTTTGTGTCTAAATGACACATATGAGATGTGGTTGAAGTGTTCAAATGAAACAGACTTAAGATAGAGTGTCTAAGTGAAAAGGGAGGACAAGTTTAATGGCCTGCCGATGTATTCTGTCTTTTTTTTAATATTGCAGCTTACACAAGCAAAAGCTTTACTTATGCAAGATCCGAACTTCAAAAAGGGTTTTAAATTTGATCATGTGTGGGCTATAATGAAGGATTTTGAGAAGTTTAACAATGGCGATTTTGGAAGGAAAAAAACCAAGAAAGCAAGGCTATGCTCATATATCATCGGAGTCTGAGAATCCTACCCCTGATTCACTCTATCTATCATCTCCTAATTTATCATCATTTTCACTTAATTTAAATGAGGATGTTGCAGGTGATTCCACATCATCACAACGGCCTAGTGGGTGAAGAAAGCAAAAATGAAGAGAGAAATTGACGAAGATTATATGAAGACAATCCAATCAAAAAATAATCGGATGGTTGAGGCGATGAATAATGCAACCGAGGCAAAAAGAAGAAGTTTTGATTGTTCAAAAAGAAAAACTAAGAGTAAAAGAAATGAAAGAAGAAAATAAAGTTTTAATGATGGATGTGGATTCTATTGTCGATCCGACTCGTCGTGAATTTATGCAGAACAACAACGAATAATGTATAAAAGAAGTCAACAATATCCACAGTCACAACCACAACAATCATCGACTCCATTCACTCAATACTATAATAATTTTGGTGTATCTGAAAACGACATACCTCCCTACTAAGTTATTATGCTATTTACCGAAGTTTCAATTTTTATGTATTTTAATTTAATGTATTTTCAATTTTCATGTATTTCCAATTTTAATGTATTTTCATTTAATGTATTTTCAATTTTAGCAACATCTAATATTTTCTATTCGCACCTTTCAATTTTAGCAACATCTAATAGTTTATATTTGCACCATTCATTTTTTGAGATGATTATATATTTTTTGTACAATTATAACTTATTATAAAATTAACTTACAATTTTACATAAAAATAATAAATGTACGAAAATTAATTTATCAAAAGTATACTCCAAAGTTAAGATGTAAAATTAATATTATAAAGATATTACATAAACATAATTAAGCATATATAAAGAGATGAATTAAAAGAGTTAAATAATAAAATATGCATGAATAGTAATGGGGGAGATGAATAGTGTCCCTCATATTTGGAGGAACATTATTTATCCCCCATTGGCAAAAACAGGGGAGGGTTGGAGCTCCATTATGGCAAAAGTTGCCCCAATTATGGAGAAATGGGGGAGGCTTGGAGATGGCCTAACCTGCAATTTGAACTTTGAAATTGTTATGAAGTAGAATGGAGTTCTCTTTGTATTTGTAGAAAAAAATTGAATATTCGTTACTTTTGGGAAATAGTAGCAGACTAGATAAAGAATTTGGAAAGACCATGAATTAGGGTTTCAATCAATAAAAAAGATCATGACTTTTAAATTTAATACATTTCAGTTCCTTTTTAGAACTTTTGAGTAATTACCAAGCTGACTTTTGAGAATTTGGGTATTATACGAAGGACTTACTCAACAAATTTTGTTTTAATTTGAAAAAGAAATCGGGCTTGGGCCTCACTAAAAAAACGCACCTCAAACGCTCGGGCGTACGCGTCTTGAGACTTCCGCCCAACACCATCGCCTCGGGGCTTTTTTGGTGTGCCTCGCCCCAGGGCTCGCCCCGAAAACGCCTTTTAAAACACTGCACATCCTCACCTTAATTTCAACAGAAAAGCAATACAATACCGAGACAGCGTTCCTGGTATTCCACTAATATTCTCCAATATTCTTAACTTTGCCACAACCCCATGTAACCAACGTTAATGTTCAAACCAAATGCGCTGAAAACTTGTTGCATCTAAGCTGGAGAAAGGCCAGCCTCAGAAAGCCAGTGCACCAACCACCATGGCAAGTGCATTTCTGAGTATTGGGGTTATTTAGCACTCCTACATGCTAGCCCTAACATCCAAATACAAGGATTTTGCCTAGGATCTTCATCTCTCTTAACAAGCTTAAAAGTTGAAAATTTCAAAATTTGTCGTCAAAAGGTAATCCCATTACCCGGTCTAGGTGATTATGAGTGGAATTCTAATTTGCTTGAAATATTAGTTATAACCTAGAAATGGGCCTTCGTTGAATATGGTTGAGTAATTGGCGAAGAAGATGCAACGTGGTTGGGGATTGTTAAATAAGTATACTAGTGACTCGAATAGCTTCAATAGCCAATTTTAGTAAGAGAATTGAATCGAAGAAGAATACGGGTTACACATTTCACATGAAATCAGGTGTGGATGGCTTGTATCCCATGTTTGAGCCCTAAAGAGGTCTCATCGGATTCAAACAAATACGAATTGACAGAATGGAATTATACTAATGCAGACTAAATGCGTTGGACATTTGGAGCATCACGTAACGGAAGAAGGATAGAGCTAAGACTAAGTTAAGTTGAAGCCTAATCTTTCTTAAGTTTTTTTCCAAAATTGCATGATTTTATTCTTTCAAAAAGGCATTTGAAATGTGGATGTATGCTAGTGGGGGCGAGCGAGTGTATGTAACACCATGGTTGAACAAAGTAATATAAACTTGAGCTATCTAGTATACTATACGTTATAGATGAAAAGAGGATATAGTTATGCATTGTGAAATATGAAGGATAGCTCAGGAATGAACCTAATTAGATTCCATGATAGTCGTGTGATTAAACATGAATGGCATGTTATCTAAATTGTAGAATGTACGAGAGGCCACTTCTTGAATGTATGCTTGGGCCAAAAGCCATAGGGATATGTTGTTTACGCCAAATGAACCATATATAAATTTTTAACCACTTTATTGAAATCATCATCTTAACATCAAATTTTGAATTGTTGAATTCATGTTTAAGCTCTTGAGGTGATGTGGTGAATGTGAGAATGCACGGGAGAAAAATCTTTTTTTTTTTAACAATGATACATTTAGCTCTATATATAATACATATTATACTCCTACTACATATAGGGCTAGGACATATTCTACTCCTACTACATATGGGACTAGGCCGTTTTACTCCTAATACATAGGGGACTAGGATTATTTACACATAACTATCTAACACTCCTCCTCAAGCTGGTGCATACGAATCATATGTACCAAGCTTGTTACATATGCAACTAATACGAGGACAAGTGAAGGACTTGATGAAAATATCTGCAAGTCGATCACCCCTGAGCAACAAAACCAGGTGGTTGCTGATAAGGCCGAAAAAGTTATTGTGGCCTCTGGCAATAGTGTTGGTTTTCGCACAACACTTACCGATGAGAAGATAACGCAAATCAATCTTGAGTCGTCAACCGTAAAGACGTACCGTGACTACTTTTCTGTTCAGATGGGACTGGAATTTCTAGGGTTTGGTCGCACAAGGGTTTTGGACCTGATGATGGTACTGGCATATACACAGTACCACTGTAGCAGTGATGAACCCTGGGAACAAGACGAAGTTGCCGGAAAATTGCACGGCGGTGAGATCTTTCTTCCCCGATGTCGCTGGAATGACGCACAACGATAATTTTCTCACTGAAGCTCTAATACCATGTGAGAATGCACGGGAGAAAAATCTATTTATTAACAATGATACATTTAGCTCTATATATAATACATATTATACTTCTACTACATATAGGGCTAGGACATATTCTACTCCTACTACATATGGGACTAGGTCATTCTACTCCTACTACATATGGGACTACGAATATTTACACATAACTATCTAACAGTGAAGTTCGGAGACCGGAATTTAGATACCAACTGTGGTTGTTGTAACAACCTCAGGGGCCAAGAAGTTGGTAGGACAAAACAAGCAAAGAGGACTTGTATAAACCTTGATTTACAAACTCCTACAACGATGGGTACTGTTAGTTTAGTAGTAAAATAGGAGTAAATAGCCTTAAACCCTAATCCTATATGTATTAGGAGTAGGACATGTATTGTCTATATATATAGGGGTCATTGTATCATTGTATGTAGAAAATAAAAGAATATTTTCTCGTGTATTCTCACATGGTATCAGAGCCACTAGTGAGAAATCCCCGTTGTGCAATTACCAGCGAGTCCGGGCAGTCACCGTGCCTCATTCCGGTGACTCTCAGGCCATTCTTTTACTAAATCCCTTCTCCGGTGGTACTTTTTTTACGAAAATAACACCACACGAAGGTGCGGATTTCTAAGGCGACCTAACCCCTGAAAAAACCCTCCGGCAGAACCCTACCACGCGCCCTCACGCGCCTCCAGATCACCTGACGCCGGCGGCGCGTCAGGCCCACGCGCCGGCGCGTGAACCACTCTCCGGTCACTTTTTTCGAAAACTCCTTCAGGACAGTCTACTCGCCTACGAATTCCGACCCCACCCATACTATTTTCATTCGATTCTGACTACTTTGAGTTTTTCCGGCGACTACACTGTCCTTTTTTCCAGCAGCTACAGTGTTCCCTTCGTCAGTTTCAGGGAATTTCCAATTGGTTCTCTTTATTATTTGGGCATAATTTTATAGACCCCTCTTCACTCCAACGATGTCTTTTGGAGTTGATGTTTTCGGGTCTAAAAATCCGGGCTCTGGCAGTTCCGGTATTATGATTACCTCCGAACCTTTAATGGGAGGTTCAAACTACTTAGCTTGGGCTTCATCTGTCGAGTTGTGGTGTAAAGGTCAAGGTGTTCAAGATCATCTAATCAAGAAGTCTAGCGACGGAGATGAAAAGGCCAAAGCACACTGGGAAAAGATCGATGCTCAATTATGCAGTATTCTGTGGAGATCTATTGATTCCAAGTTGATGCCTTTGTTTCGTCCATTCCAGACATGTTATTTGGTTTGGGAAAAGGCTCGTACTTTATACACTAATGACATATCTCGTTTCTATGATGTGATATCGCGGATGACAAATTTAAAGAAACATGAATTAGATATGTCTACTTACTTGGGACAAATACAGGCAGTCATGGAGGAATTTGAGAAGTTAATGCCAGTTTGTGCTAGTGTTGACAAGCAACAAGAACAACGACAAAAGATGTTTCTAGTTCTTACTCTTGCTGG
>ML276078.1:675-45298 GCA_005239495.1 Nicotiana undulata
GTCTTGTTAGTCTTTGGGAAAAGCTAATTAAGAAATATTATCCGTGGCTAATTAACATAACTCACTCATATTTGTAAAATCGTGAAATACATTGGATCGTTACTTGAGTGTAATTTCCGATGCATTCATTCTTGTTGCCATTGATCATTTTACTCGCTTTCTAGGTTAGTTTATATTTTCGCATTTAGCTATAAACAATTATCAAAAACCCAAAATCTTAATTATTTGGCATTGCGCGATAAGTGATAACCCTCTAGCATTCCTAATCGCCCTCATATTGTTCTCTGTGGGATTCGACCCCAACCTTGTTGGGTTAATATATTTGACAACGATCGCTTGCACTCTTTTAAGGTGTAAATTGAGCGTATCAATAGCCCACGATCGCGGTTAACGAATGTTCCAACATCACTTTATTCATCACGATTGTGGCCAAAAATCCCCCCTATCGCGATGTACAAATCATATTTTCCTTTTCACAGATACCCTCAATATAATGGCCATAACTCTTCGTACAAATTTGCAAAAGACAATTAGTGAATTTCACAAAACTAGATTCAAAGGGATACAACTTTCATATTTGGATCATCCCCAAGTTCCTTAGAGATTGCATGATATAAGCTCCCAAAAATCAGATAACTGAAAACATAAATTCCTTCTATGCGATCGCGACACTACCTTCCGCAATCGCAATTCACAAAGGAGTGAAATGAACTCTGCTCTTCGGGATCGCGAACCATACCTCTGCTATCGAAATTCATATTGATCAGTTATCAGCAACCCATAAAGGCCTAAAAGTTCTCCAAAACCACCCCAAAACTTAGCCAAGGTCCAAGGAACCCTGTCCAATCAATCTAGCAAGTTTATATACCCTATGTAAACTTGTCCAAAGGCACAAAACACAAATTAAAACATCGACACCAAGAACTGAAGATCAAAATAAATTTCTCAAACTCTCTTAACTTTCAAACCTTCATGCTTCACTAAACCCGCCCGAATAACACTTAGATCCCGGAACCTATGCAAGATCCCGGAACACTACTCGAAGTCGATAACACCAAGGTCCACTCCAAGTCAAACTTATCAAATTCAAAAACATTCAAAATGATATCCTCCGAGAATAAGCGCTGAATCACTCCTGAACCGCCCCACTATATGCCTAAGTCTGACATCGACTTACAAACATATAGGAACCTTTAAAACCTGACTATGAGACCATTTACTCAAAATTCAAACCTTGGTCAACTTTTCCCACCATGACCCAATTCGGTATTAGGTCGAGACTGCACCTAACACCGCCGTTAGGCAAGTCTAGGAGCGAGACTACTATTTATTTATCCATTTTTAACATATTATAATTACACTAAATTTCATGCAACTATGACAAGTCTTTTTAAACAAAATATCAACATAATAAGTACATAGTCCGCGGTGATCAAAATTACAAGTACAATAATACATAAGTGCTACAAATACCTAAAAACCGGCATCACAAGTACATGAGCAATCTATAGAATATACAAGAATAGTGGGACTCAGTACTACTGAGGCCAACAGCATGATCCCATAAGAATAGTGTTACCATCATACTGCCGAGGCGAATAACCCGATCCCATAAGAGTGGTGTTACAGACTCTCATCACCTAGAGCGTACGTACCTCCCCGCAGAAGTAATACATACATAAGATACACGTAAGGGGATGAGTTCCCTCTTACAAAGATAGGAAAAAGACTTACCTCGTTTCCAAGCTCACTTTCGGTCCACTAATCCACTCTAAAAGCCCCAAGTCAATGCTGAATAATCTGAAACTAGTAAAATATTATATAATTTAATCAATATATGCTCAAAAGTACTTAATATAGCTATTAGAGTAATTACCCAACCCAAATTGGAAGATTTTTAAAATTCGCCGTCGGGCCCACGTGCTGGGATTCCGGAAATGTCAACTATTACCCATAGCCTCACGAACTAAAATATCTAAATTTTACTTAATTCCATAACAAATTTCATGGTCAAATCTCATTTTTACCAAAAGCCTAGGTTCTTCACAAACACCGCAAGTTTTCACAATATTTCCAGGTTTAATCTACCAAATATCCGCATAATTAACTTGAAAATGGGTGGGAGTTACTTACCTTAGGATATTGATGAGAATCCCCCTCAAATATTCTCTTAAAATCTCCCAAGACTAAATCGAAATGTGGAGAAAAAGGTCCAAGTCCCGCAATAAAAGCCCTCACTGCCCCAACGGTTTTCGCATATGTGGCCAAAATAGCCGCACTTGCGGCTCCGCTTCTGCGGAAAAAATCCTCGCATGTGTGGTCCTTTCTCAAGATGCCTCTATTCTCTTCTACGGAAGGGGTCTCGCATTTATGGACCCGCTCTTGCAGAAAGGTTGTCGCACCTACCACCCAAGCCTGGCTGGCGTTCCCTAGCATCTGCGGCCCATTCATCGTAGAAGCAAATCCACTTCTGCAGACCATTGGACACCCATTCTCTGGGCTTGTGTGATCAAAGGCTCTCTTCTACGAGCTCGCACCTGCGGCCAATCCACGCACGTGCAATTGCACCAGATCAGAAGCACCAGTAGTTTCCCCTTAAAAATTCTGAGTTTGATTCCAATCCGTTTAGCATCCGAGGCCCCGTCCAATTATGCTCACACATCCAATAACATAATACGGCCTCTCTCGCGTGATCGAAACAATAAATTAATATGTATAAATACAAATCAGACGCCAAAACGCATTATCAAATAATAAAACTCAAAAACTTCTAAAAATACTTCTGCGCGTTCGATTCCTATCAAATGAACACAGAATGATGCAAAATTTTGTGTGCAAGTCATAAACCACCATACGAAACCACTCCCAAACTGGTAATCCTAAAAAAAACTCGATAACACCAAAGTCTACTCCAAACCTAACTTAAAGAACTTGAAAAACCTTCAATGCGCCAACTTTTATTATTAAGCGCATAAATTCTCCTGGGTCATCCAAAATCGATCCGAACATACGCCCAAGTCAAAAATCATCATACAAACTTATTGGGTAGGTCAGATCCTGGTTCCAAAGTCGTTTACTCAATATGTTGACTTAAGTCAACATAACTATTATAATCTTCTACTAAGGAACCAAGTGTTCCGATATCAACCCGAACCCTTCCAAACCTGAACTAACCATCCTTGCAAGTCATAAAACCATAAAAGCACATATGGGGAGTCTTAATTTGTTGAACGAGAATCTAGAAAACAAAATGACCGGTCGGGTTGTTACATTCTCCACCTCTTAAACAATCATTCGTCCTCGAACAAGTCTAGAATCGTACCTGGAGTGATGAACAAATGCGGGTATTTGCTCCTCATGTCCTACTCAGAATCACAATTCGCTTCCTGCAGCAATCTTCTTGGACCTCAACTGACGAACCAGCCTATCTATAATGGAAACTATCTCCTCTTCATAACCCAAACTCTCATCTAGTTGAACCATGCTGTAATCTAGCACGTGTGACCTGTCGTCATGATACCTCTGGGGCATAGACACATGGAAGACCGGATGAACTCCCGATAGGCTGGGAGGAAAAGCAAGCTCATAAGCAACCTCCCCAACTCGCCGCAACACCTTAAATGGGCCAAGGGCTAGACTTTCCCTTCTTCCCGAACTTCATGATCTCCTTCATCGACAAAACTTTCAAGAGAATCTTCTCGCTCACCATAAATGATAGATCACACACCTTCTGATCTGCGTAAATCTTGTGTCTAGACTGTTCTGTGCGAAGTCGCTCTTGAATAAACTTTACCTTTTCCAAGGAATCTCTCACAAAATCAGTACCATATAAGTTATCCTCATTGGGTGAATGGCATCGCTGACCATGTAAAGCCTCAAACGGAGCCATGTCGATGCTGCACTGATAACTCTTGTTGTAAGCAAACTCGGCCAAGGGAAAGAATTTATCCCACTAACCTCAAAAGTCAATGACACATGCTCTGAGCATATCCTCAAGAATTTGAACTGGCTGCTCCGACTTCCCGTCAATCTACGGATGAAAAGGTTGTGCTGAGCTGTACCGGGTACCCAACTCGCTCTGAACTGCTCCCTAGAAATGCGGAGTGAACTGAGGGCCTCTCTTTGACATGATGGAAACAGGCACACCACACAACCAAACAATCTCCTGAACGTAAATCTGGGCCAATATCTCTGATGAATACGTAGTCACAACACGAATAAAGTGTGCAGACTTAGTCAACCTATCGACAATGATCCAAACTGCATCAAACTTCCTCAAAGTTTGCGGCAACCCAACTACGAAGTCCATATAAATGCGCTCATATTTCTACTAAGGTATAACCATCTGCTGTTGTAGGCCACTTGGCCTCTATTGCTCATACTTAACCTGTTTGAAATTAGGCACCTCGCTACATACTCAACTATGTCCTTCTTCATCCCTCGCCACCAATAATGCTGCCTAAGGTCGTGATACATCTTCGTAGCACATGGATGAATAGAATCTTATTCCTCAAGCCATCAACATTAGGAACACATAGGCGAACTTGGAGCCACAGAACACCATCCTCACTAATAGTAACCTCCTTGGAACCACCTTGTAGTACCGTATCTTTGAGAACCAACAAGTGCGAATCATCGTACTGGCGAGCCTTGATACGCTCAAGTAATGAAGAGTGAGCCACTACGCACGCAAGAACTTGACACGGCTAAGAAATATCCAACCTCACAAGTCTGTTCGATAAGGACTGAATGTCCAAAGCCAATGGCCTCTCCTCTACTGAAATGAATGCCAAACTCCCCATACTCTCAGCCAATCGGCTCAATGTATCCGCAACCACATTCGCGTTGCCCGGATGATAAAGTGTGGTAATATAATAGTCCTTTAGTAACTCAAGCCACATGCGCTGCCTCAATATGAGATCCCTCTCCTTGAACAAATGCTACAAGATGCAATGATCGGTGTAAACCTTGTAGGTCACCCCATAAAGATAATGCCTCCGGATCTTAAGAGCATGAACTATCGCAGCCAACTCCAAATCATGTACGAGGTAATTCTTCTCGAGGAGCTTCACCTAACGTGAAGCATATGAAATAACCCGCCCCTCCTGCATCACTACATAACCCAGTCCAACACGTGAAGTGTCACAATATACAGTATACATCAATGAAACTAAAGGCAACACTAAAACTGGTGTTGTAGTCAAAGTTGTCTTGAGCTTATGAAGGCTCGCCTTGCAATCATCGAACCTCTGGAACTGTGCACCCTTCTGGGTCAATCTAGTCAAATATGGTGCAATAGATGAGAAGCCTTCCACAAACCGCCGATAATAACCTGCTAACCCCACGAAACTCCTAATCTCGGTCGTTTTGGTAGGACGAGGCCAACTCTAGATCTACCTTAAAACCCTCGCATGATATAACATGCCCCAAGAATGACACGACCCAAATTTCCCTCCGTTGGGTATCGTGAAGGCACCAAGTCCTAGAGACTATGTAAGCCTAACAAATAATATTGACAACAATAAGTAAAGGAACTAACAGTCTCGATAAGGAAACTTGGCAGAATTTACAAGGTTTTTCCCAAAACCGGTATTACAAGTCATAAGTTCTACGAATATTCTACAACTTCTAAATACAACGGTTCGGGAATAAATACAACAGTGTATGAATGCCACTTATAAGAAGGTGACTCCGAAGCCTGCGAGCGCAGTAGCAGGTTACCTTGAGTCTCCCCGTCAATGATCCATGCAGCTAATAACAGTTAATACATGTATCTGTACAACAAAAATGCATAGAAGAGTAGTATGAGCACACCACAGTGGTGCCCAGTAAGTATCAAGACTAACCTCGGTGGAGTAGTGACGAGGACTAGTCAAGACCCCACAGGTCTACAAAAAACATAACTGATAGGAATATAGAAATAACCGAACACTACATCTATCTAAGAATTCACGGGATAATTTACAACAACGTCAATATGATGCAGAAGGAAAATTACAGAAAAATAATCACAAACAACATAAAATACACAAAAATATGGACATCAAAACAAGCAAAACCAGAAGAAAACACAATGCAATAGAGAACCCCACAACTCAACTCTGCGTCTAATTATTCACATCGGGCCTTAGTCATTAGAACCCGTAAACTGATGGAAACCCCTAAGCAACAGATCATATGAAAAGCTTTGCAAGAAAAATCATTTTAATGTAGAAAGATTTCGTTTGAAAACATACTTTGAACAAAAATATATATAAGTATATGTATTCGAGAGGATTTTGTGAAACATAGTTTTCTATCAAAATACGAAGTTTCCAAAGATGTTTTCCAAATAAAGGACTTCCAAATATCATTTTATGCAGACCAATGCTTTTCAAATATACTTTCGATGTAAAAGCCTTCAGATATAATCACTCCGGAAACCATTACTTTTCAATAAAGCTTTTTCAGTAAAATCTCGTAATTGTAATCTCCTCAAGGTAAATCTATCGGAACTCAGTCCGCATTCAAAACTTTTCTTGTCAATAAATGTAGAAAGAGATCAGTGTAAATATCCGGGTTTGAACAACGGAGTATTAGATCATAAACAAATGCAGTAAATATCAGACAAAAACACGGAAAAATATAACGCGAAGACAAGTGCACGGCATGTCCCCTCGTGATAAAATAATAATTACTCTGCACGGAATGTCCCCTCGTGCATAAATAAATAAAGAATCGGCACAGAATGTCCCCTCGTGCATAAATGAACAAAAAATAGGCACGGAATGTCCCCTCGTGCATAAATAAATAAACAATCGGCACGGAATGTCCGCTCGTGCATAATCTCACAATCGCTTGGCACAGAATGTCCCCTCGTGCATAAATAAATAAATACACAACAAACCGACGAAACACATCAACAATGGAACTGTAAATTACAATGTCTCGGCAAGGGAATCAACAATGCAAATAACATCATAACAGCACAACAATAATAGAAAACACATTATCCCGGCAAGGGAGTCAACAAAGAAAAAAACAATACCATCCCAGAAAGAGAAAAACAGCTATAACCAATCTCGTCTAAGCAATTAACTTTACGGAATAAAACTCAGCTCAAACGAAGGGCCCGAAATAGGCAACATCAAGAAAACAGCGGCAACATAATTATTTATCAAGTAGACCCAAGCAGCACATAAGAGAAAAGCCATATAAATCACGATGTAAGACTCACGGGCATGCTTGACTCTAACGAATGAATGTTCTAACTACGACTAAACAACTATAAAGCTAGATAACACTAATATAGTCAACTGAACAGTTTTAGAAAGAAAATATAGCATGAAGGTGAGAGCGGGAGAATATTCAGTTAAGTCAATTAAGATCAAATTAGCCAACGAAGGAATCCAAAGGCAAGTAATTCTAATTTAAGCAAGAAAGGATGAAGTAAACAACCAAGGATTCAATTATAACAATTACAACTCTTACACAGGTAACATAAGAACATACGAATCATAAAAGGTCAATCTATTAGCAAATAAGCTCGAGTACACACTCGTCACCTCGCATACATGGACTACAGTCAACAAAGAAGACTCACCCTAAGGGGGAGATCCCCCCCCCCCCACAAGGTTAGGCAAGATACTTACCTCAAAGATGACAACCAGATACTCAAAACTGAATCTCTCGGGCGGAAAGACCTCCAGACGGCTCAAAATCAACTAAAACAACTTCAAAACACACATAACACATATAAGGAATGATTCCGAATAATAAAGTTTCAATCTTTACTAATTTATAAAAACCAACCCAAAAGTTGACCCCCGGGCCCGCACCTCGGAACCCGAAAAATTTCCCAAATTCCATTTACCCATTCCGCTAAGAGTTGAACCATACCAAATTTATCCAAATCTGATGTCATTTGGTTATTCAAAGCATGAATTTTCAATTTAAAAATTTTCTTTCAAAAACCCAAGTTTCTTCAACCCAAAACCCGATTAAACGATAAAAATAAGAACCAATTTATGAAATATATTAAATTCTAGTGGAAGAACACTTAGCCATTCGATTTGTGTGAAAATCCCCCAAGGAATCGCCCAAAACCGAGCTCTAGAACTCAAAATGTGTTAAGAATAGTGAAACCCCGATTTTTGGAAATATATATATTCTGCCCTGGTCTTAAGTATCGCGATCGCGGACAATTTGATGCGATCGCGAAGAGGAAAGGATTGACTGAACAAAAGCTTCTATGCGATCGCGGGGTTGTCACTCCGATCGCGGATAAGGAAAAATGCTGCTGGCCTATTTGTGCTATGCGTTCGCGGCAACAGGAATGCGAACGCGGAGAACGAGAACTGGGGACTATGCGAACGCAGGATCACTGTGCGATCGAGATGAAGAGGGAGATGTACTTCTATGATCGCGGATGCTTCAATGCTATAGAATTGTACAAAATTGGGCGGCCCAAAATTAATTCTATGCGATCGCGGCTTCATCTATGCGATCGCATAGAAGGAAACATGAAACCAGAATCAGCAGTTCAAAACTAAGGAAAAAGGACCCGACACCCATCCGAAACACACCCGAGGCCCCCGGGACCCCATCCAACCACACACAAGAGTCATATAACCTAACACGGACTCTCTCGAGGTTTCATAACATAAAAACATAACACTAAAACGACGAATCAAACCAAAAATCAAACTTAGGAATTTTCACAACTTCAAATATCAAGACTCGCGTCGAAACCTATCAAATCAACCCGGAACGACATGAAATGTTGCAGACAAGTCCCAAATGACACAACCGATCTATAGCCACTCTCGGAATTCCATTCCGAGCCCGATATTAGAATTTCACCTATCGGCCGAAATCGCCGAAAATCTAACTTTCGCCAAATTACTTCAAATCACCTTACGGACCTCTAAAACCAATCCCGAATGCATGCCTAAGTCCAAAATCATCATACGAAGCTGTTGACATTAACCAAAACTCGTTCTGAGTCCGTTTACACAAAAGTTAAACCTCCGGTCAACTTTCATTACTTGAGCTTCCAAAACTGAAATGTTTCTTCCAATTCGACTCTGAATTACCCGGTAACTGAATCTAACCGCGCACGCAGGTTATGACTTTACAACCTGAAGCTGTTTATAACTTTACACCGCCGAACGGAGCTTAAATTTCCAAAATGACCGGTCGGGTCGTCACATTCTCCCCCTTTTAAACAAACGTTCGTCCTCGAACGTGCCAAGCTTTGCCTCGAACTCATCCACTCACTGATTGAACACTTCTAACACATACCCGCGGGTGATCCCACATCACCCAAACCTACATAAGCCTGACGAAACAATGACAACTGCAATATAGCCATCACATCCCCACCGATCAGTCTCATACCTCAATTCCTCACCTTCTACCCATTTCTCAACAGACCTGATTCCAAATCCATATCCGGCATTAGCCTCGACTAGCTGCACTAACCCAGGTCTACACCAAAGGCACGACCACACAATATATCCCATCACAAATAGGCTCAAACAACACTTTTTATCACAATAACTGCCCGCATTCAACTCAACATTGGCAATTGGCCCCACATATGGAAGAACTCGGTTCCCAAACCTCATAATACTGATAACAATGGAATGAACACGAAGAATTCGTTATTAAACACCTGAATCACTAAGCCACAACTAGCACCACCGGGCACACATTTCCCAAACTAGACTAAGGAAACACATAACGAAATGACTGAATATGAAAATAGAAGTATATAAAGGATCTATCAAACAAAACCCCATAGGCACAACTCTCCATCAATACTTACTTACCAAAAGAAATATAACAAGGAAGAAGCAAAGCATATGAACAAATCACAAGGTTACCATCCTGATAAAATTTCCACCGCGGTACTCAGCCCGATCCAAACATATCGAATTACAAATATCATGATGACCTCGCCCTCAACTCTGTACCACATACCAAAAATATATCACACCAATTGAAATTCCTCCACTAACTCATCTCAGCTGATAAAATTATAACGCTAACTGAACTCACATCTCGATGGAACATCAAATCATAACTCGTCAACAAAGTATTTAGGAAAATCATATAAAGCTCACCACGAAGAACAACAAGGACTCCCTGTCAGTTTCACTACTACCAAGAATGAATAAAACAACGATAGACACAGCTACTACTCATATAATCTCCCAACAGGAGCAAACACAAAGGTGGAGTGCAGAAAATGAAACTCACTCATAAATAAAACAACAAATAAGGGAACCTCGTCATGACCAACAGAGCTATAATGAAATACAATCGATGCCCCTCTATAGCACATCAAAACATACCTGGGTGATAATATCTGACCCAACGGTCTCCATCCTATAATATGAAATACATCAATGGGTCGGGCCTCCCCCTCTTGGGCGCCCTCTACTCATCTGAATACCCTGTTATAACACACCTACCTGAATCTTGGAACAATCTACCACTTTGTCGTTAAAATCTCCCCACCGAAAATAATCTCTCTGCCGACGTGGTCGTGGAAGACATACAGTATGAATCCTCTGAAACCCATGAGTACCTGAAATCCCCATGCGAATCTGGTAATGCGACTGAACTGGTTGACCCACACAACCTCTACCGTGTCATACCTTGAACCCATAATAAGGACCAGCAGATTTACTCTGGTCTACGAGGCATCCTTGCCTCCCTGAACCCTCTCTCCCTGATCTCGGCTGACCTCTCGCTCCCGGTCCCACATGCTCCCTAACTAGCGAGCAATCTCTACTACCTGCTGAAACGAGGCATCCTACTCTAACTCTCGAGTCCTGCTGAACCGATTATCATGAATTAATCCCTCAATGACTCTACGAACTCGTCTCTTAATTGAAGCAACCAAACGAGGTGCATACCTGGCCAACTTACTGAATCTGACTGGCATTCATCACACCTGTTAACAAGCTCACTTTTCATCTCTATACAGGGTTGGCCAATAAAATCCACAGCTAAGAACCTTGGAAGCAGTTCTCACCACACCATGATGACCATCGTAGGGCGAGGAATGACAAGAATCAAGTATACTCATTCGCTCCTACTCGGGGACATATCTACGGATCACACCGTCATTGAAAATCATAAACAAATAGGGCTCGTCCCAATAATAATCTAAGTTGTCCTAATTGAGTTTCTTCCTTTGGATAGAAGAGAGCTCACACGGAACAATGCTGGTCACAAGGAAATTAGCAACATCCGCAAACCAAGGCATACCATTCCCCGAAACGGAGAGGAGTTGCTCATCTGGGAATGCATCATTAATTTTGAGACCATCTTTAGGCCTCCCTTCCTCTTCTAAGAGGGACAAATGATCCGCTACATGATTCTCACTTCCTTTTCTATCAATGATCTCGAGGTCAAATTCTTGAAGCAGCAAAATCCATCTCATCAATCTAGCTTTCGAGTCCTTTTTGGTCATCACGTAACGGAGTGCCGCGTGATCGGTGTGAACAATCACTTTGGCATCCATGAGATATGGCCTAAACGTTTCCATGGAGAACAAAATTGCTAACAACTCTTTCTCCGTCACCATATAACTGACTTGGGCGCCATTCATCATTTTTCTTGCATAATACACTGGATGAAATATCCTTTTTATCCTTTGCCCCAAAACCGCTCCTACCGCAACTTCACTAGCATCGCACATGAACTCAAATGGTGAGCTCCAATTGGGGGTTGTAATGATGGGAGTGGTCGTCAATTTATACTTGAGAAGCTCAAAAGCTTTCATGCACTCTTCATTCAACACAAACTTTGCATCCTTTTCTAGCAACTTGCACAAGGGGTTCACCACTTTGGAGAAATCTTTGATGAACCTTCGGTAGAACCCTGCATACCCAAGAAAGCTCCTAACTCCCTTGACGGAAGTAGGAGGAGGTAGATTTGAAATCACTTCAATCTTCGCCTTGTCCACTTCGATTCTGATCTTTGAGATCTTATGGCCGAGGACAATGCCCTCCTCGACCATAAAGTGGCATTTTTCCAATTAAATACTAGATTTGTCTCTTTACATCGGGCCAACACTTTGTCAAGATTGTCCAAGCATTCTTCAAATGAGTCACCCACAACATAAAATCATTCATGAAGACTTTGAGGAAGTCCTCCACCATGTCCGTAAATATAGCCATAATACACTGCTAAAAGGTAGCCGGTGCATTACAAAACCCAAACGGCATCCGTGAGAATACAAATGTTCCATACGGACATGTGAAGGTAATTTTCTCTTGGTCTTCCCGGGCAATGAGAATCTGGTTGTATCCTAAGTACCCGTCCAAAAAGAAATAGTAGGCACGCCCGGCAAGTCTGTCCAACATTTGATCAAGAAAAGGCAATGGAAAATGATCTTTGCGGGTCACTTTGTTCAGATTTTGGTAGTACATGCATACCATCCATTCGGTCACGGTTCTAGTTGGGATCAACTCATTTTTATCAGTTGTCACCACAGTCATACCCCCATTTTTCGGCATACATTGCATCGGTGAAGTTCATGCACTATCCGAAATAGGATACACAACCCCCGCATCAGGCCAATTGATAATTTCCTTCTTGACGACCTCTTACATAGCCTCGTTCAACCTCCGTTGATGTTCCACAGAGGGTTTGACATCATCCTCAAGTATAACTTTATGCATGCAAAAGGCGGGGCTTATACCCCGAATGGCAGCCAAAGTCCATCTAATTGCCGTTCTCCTTCTTTGAAGTACCTCAAGGGTGGAGTTTACCTGCACTTTGGTTAAGCAAGTAGAACGAATAACAGGTAATGTAGAAGAAGGGCCTAAGAATTCATACCTGAGGTGTGAATGTAGAGTCGAAGGCCCAAACATCATCTTTTATCTATCAGAATTTCACCCTCATTCTATTACCAGGGTGGCATTATAAATGCTATTAGTCTTAGACTCCTTTGAGTTTATTCAGGCTATAGTGAGTTTTGTATAATTTAGAGAAACCATTTGCTTTTCTTGTTTTCATAGGCTTGATCCTGAGGACTTATCAATTTTCGCTACCTTCTCACTCACCCTTTCTTATCCTTACTCTTGTCTTCTAGAACCTTTTCGCTTCACCATACAATGGCTTGTGACCTACACAACTCTATTTATATTATTTGTAACCTTTCGACTTGCTTGCATCATAGATTTCCTTATTCATCATAGAGCTATTATAAAATATGGCTACTGTACTATCTTTCTACCTCTGCTACTTGAGAGTGATCTTGAGGTCTATAATTCTCTTGGTCCCTCCTGTTTTGCATAGTCGATGTAACTCTTTAGTCTCCTCTTCTTTCTTATCAGCCTCTACGTAGGCTTAATATATCCTCTGACATGCGGCTCCTGGTATTAGTTATTACTTTAGCCTTTCATAGGCGCTTAGGGATATTCATGATAAAATCCTTTAACAGTTCAATCCTTCATTTATGACCTGGGGTCAATTCTTTCTTTTTGACGTAGACCAGAATCTTCTACGACTGTATATGGTGAAGGTATAAGACTCCAAACTCTTAAGTGCGTTCATAACAGAACCAACTCGGGATCATTGATCGAATAATTTCTTTTGTTCCTTCTTAGCTTTCTTCAATGTAAGCTATTTCCTTTCCTGGTCTTCCTGCCCCCTTGTTGCGTGCATACTTAGCTTATCTTGGTTCCCACGCATGCTATAGTTTTCATGCAACTCATATGACCTTCGATTTTTTTTTTACTTTTAATTTTTTCTTTCCGTTCAGTATCCTTGGTAGGGGCCACTTTTCTTTGGAGTTCTTACAATGCTGTTGTGAGACAGTTGTTACACGACCCTTTCCTTTTTTTAGGTCGTTGTTCTTAGGTTGAAGCCTTCTTCCTTATTTCCTCAGGTAGTCTTTCATTGTAGTACTTAGGGAGAACCCTTGACTCTTGTAAAGTTGTGAGCTTTATTACGGACCTTTTGATGTCCTTCCTTGCCTATAATTATCCGTAGTTTCTTGCCTCCATGCCCTTGTGCTTGTAAGGTTGCTTCTGAATGGATATTTTGACTGTCTTCCCAGTGGCAGTTTCTTTTATCCCCGTAACACTCATACGGTACCTTTAACTACCCCTACTCCTATTTGAATATATCTCAAGTATTATAATGACATTACTGCGAACTAAATTATTCATGTTGGGGTTCACTCTATTTATCTTTCATGATCTACTGATTTGTCTGTAACCTCTTGTCTAGTCATGACTAGGCTCTTCCTAGATCAACTACTAGATACTCGTAGGCCCATTCGCATATCCATATTCTGCATAATCTCTTTTGGGTTATTTCCTTTGTCTGACTTACCTCTTGCGCTAGCTCCTTATTTATCAGTAACCTTCATGGTAGGAACCCTTACTTCCTTCTTCTGACGTCGTTCTTACATAATATTCTAGAATCATAGCATATCTGTAACATTTGAACAAGTGCAATCTCATCCTTTTCTCATTCTTATTGCATTCTTCTTTTATTATTCAATTTCCCCCCCTTTAGGGGAGTACTAAGACTTGAAGCTATGATGACCTGCCTATAGATATTTTTCCTCTTCATCTTTGGCGTCCTTTCACATCACCAATGACCCTTACTCCCTTGCGATAATCCTTTTGTACCAAGGACAACAAATTTCCCTACCCGCGAGAGTGACACTTAATGTAACTGGTACCTACAGTCCCTTAAGCTTAACTTTTCTTACATTACTTGCTTTAGGAAAGCGTCTTCCAGAATGACCATTCTCTAATTTTCTCCTGAATCTTCTTTTATCATCCATTCTACTACCGCTGGAACGAAATCTGAAATTCTCATGATGCCGACTATTATCAAATCACTCAGTCCCTAATTCATGTTTAGTTTATCTTGTTCGCCAATCCATACTGGTTTCTATTATTCTGAGGTCTAACTTTTCCTTCAGGTAGTCATGTTGGGGTCACGAACTTATTCCTTGAAATGATGATATGACTTTATGGCCTATACTCTTTTGTTGTCTCAAGGCCTATCACCTCTTGTCTTTTCCTTTACTTGACTATAAATTCTGTAATACTGTCATCTTTTTGATCTACCGTTGTCATCCACGTATCACATCATACTCATAATGCATCATTAACTCTCTTCTTACTTCCTGCTGACATTTATATCTACTTTATTCCAAAAACTTGAACAAGACATTCTTAGTTTTTTTTAGCTCCCCTTGCTCCACCGGCTCTTAAGGTTGCCTAACATTCTTTGTCTACTAGGGATGGGAGCAATACCAAAAAAAATTATTTATCCCTTCGAAAATGTCAACCAATGCATACTTTCTTTCTCGTGTAAGAGGAGACATATTGGAAGTATGGATCAGTATATGGATTTCTTAGAATTGTTATGAGGAAGTAAGTAGTTGCATATTTGTCGTAGTATAGTACTTCTAGTATTTCTCGAGTCTTGTACCTTTCTGTGCCATGATACCTTCTAATAATACCTTTACTATTTCAAAGGATGACCAATTGCGAACCAGTAATATTCAAGAAAAACTGCCACAATTGTGCAGTAACTTGGCAGGGCAAAAACAAATAAGAGTGGCTTTTTATTTATTTCCCATGTAGGATGCATTTACTTCATAAAACCAGCCGTCTTTCTTGTAGATTCTCTGAATATAAGTTTTAGTAGAACTCCAAAATGTCCTCCTTGATCTCCTCCATTTCGTCCTTCAATACTCCATTGACGTCCAAATTTCCAATGTAATTGTATTCGAACCATCCATTCCTCATTTTGGGCTACTCGAACCGCAATCGGATCCTACTATCCTATCTTTCTCTTAAACCATATCTGTTAGCTCACATAGGGAATGCCTAAGATAAGCGCGGCCGATTGTACGTACATCTATTATTGTTGTAGGTAATTCAAAATGCTTATATCTCCCTTCCTGAATGGTAATTATAGAAAATTTTTATTAACTGGATACCTCGTACCTTTCTTAACCTCGCTTCTTTTACTCAACTCGTCTCTAACTTTCGACTCCGTTATTCCTTTTTACCGTAAGACTAGATAAGTATTCTTTCCTAAGAACTCCTTAACAAGAACCGTACACCTTTTAGTATACGCATGATCAACTGAAGACTTCTCATTTACTAATCATAAGCAAGATACAAAAATCGAGTTCCTCTAACTCAACATTTTCACCACTATATCTCTTACCGATCATCTTTTTGAATGTAGGCATCGTCTTATTACGAAGAAGTTCGGAATTTGAATTCTTATAAATGAGCTCTACCACACGATCTAGAGTAAGAAGAAAGAGTGACAGTCCTAAATGCTCTGTAGCCTCCTTCTTATAAGTGTGGTGCACGACACACCCATAAACAAGACTCTACTAGACACGGCTTGTAGATTCCCTAAGACAGAACTGCTCTGATACCACTTTTGTCACAACCCAAATCGATGGGCCGCGACGGGCACCCAGTACCTTACTCAACCGAGTACCCACGTAACATATCTTTCTTATTACATCATCATATACACGTGACATACGAGCCAAATAGGCCAACATAATAATTTGTAAACTCAAAACATAGGCCGGCCAGGCCGTACAATCCTTTATATACACGACATATGTCTACAAGCCTCTAAGAGTACATAAATGTCATAAAGGTCAGGACTAAGCCCCGCCATACCAATCAATACATGTCCTAATTATATTGACCAAATAAGCAACTTCGGAGCAAATGAAGCGCACAAACATCTTCCGTTGAGCTGATAGCCTACTTGGAGGGCTCTCGACCTGTCTATCAGGACCTGCGGGCATGAATGCAGCGTCCCCGGGCAAAAGGGACGTCAGTACGAATAATGTACCGAGTATGTAAGGCAGTATACTGAAAGCTGAAACTGAACTGAAAATATAATAACTGCAGGTAACTGGAAGTCAAAGATAATTTGAAGATATGCTTACCTGCTGATACTGACTCAACTCTCTCAATATAGTAAGTAAAATAGATGTCCGGCCCTATAAGGATCGGTAAATATATATATAACTTTATAACTGCTATGCCGTAGTAGGCTCGCTCATAGGTGCTCGGCCATACTAGGCTCTGTATCTCGGCCACTAGGCTCGCTCATAGGCGCTCGGCCACAGTAGGCTCGGTATATAACTTATCATCTGATCAGAGGTTACCCAATAAGGTCCTGCCCATCGATTATAGCTCGATGGTAATGAAAATACTTTTAATACTGTATATATAAACTCTTTTCTCTCTTGACTGGAATAAGACAATACTCAAATGAATATTAAGTCCTAATAAAGAGAATATTGTAACTTGCGAGGCTAGCAAATATACGTAAATTTAGGAATATGAATTGTTCTTAATGCCTCGTTATCAAACTTGGGTAATGACAAGATCATGCCAAAATGAAAGAAGGGATTAGCCTTAACATACCTGAACCGATTCTCTCTTGCAAAAACACGTAACGGCGGACCGAAGTAGTGAAAAATCCGTATGATTTTCTTGAGAAGGATTATACCGGGCTTTCTTTGAATTAGCATGTCACGTTTGACCTTGTAGTATGCAATATTAGAATTGAAAGATAATAAGTTTAAGGTCTCATCATCAAGGTGTTGAATAAGTTGCAGCTCCAGTCACATACCATATCAAAATCATTGCAAAAGCAGCTAAAGTATTGATTACCATCTTTATAACTTGAATGATTCTTGCAAGGGTACACCGCCCGGGTAGGTATTTTCCACCCAAATACACCATGTAGTTGGCCAAAAGTTCCCATGACCGTGGTAATTGAGAGAACTTCCAGTACATTGCCTTTGTCAACTGTTTAATGGCTAACGCCCCCCCTCACTTCTAATTTTGATATGGAAAATATTTGAATGCCAAGGTTTTATCCGTAAGCATTTTTTTGTGGCAAATTTATGCACTTTTCTCTTGGTTATACATAATCATCTTTATAAGCCACCAACTCCTCTACACATGCCACATGGTGTATAAGTGAATAGTCATCATGTGGGCTTTATGGGGCTGCCACCTCATGCTTAATTATCCAAATAATTATTAATTATTAATTTCCTTAATTAGCTTGATAATTCTCCACTAATTTAATAATTAACCGATTATTCACATAATTAAGAATTATGTCAATTTTCTTAAAATTCTACATATTTTTTATATACCCTTTTATATATATCATACTATCATGGTCATATGGTACCTTGTATGATACTAGTCCATAAATACCGAGTATTTTAGCTCGAGCCGTATTTTATCCCAAAATACCAAATTGCGACGAAAGTCATTTTCTTCGACTTGCTTCCCCTCTTACCTTCACGAATTTTTTCATCACTTACGATCCTTATAATCTCCAAATAATCTTTTCCTTGGACTGATGTCAATTACCTTACAACAAATTCAACGCACAATACTACAGGGTGCAACATCGTCGCAACTTAACACTGCGAAGCGTAACATCACCATAATGTAATACTGCAAGGCATAGCATCATCGTAATATAACACTGCAGAGCATAATATTGACGTAATATTGTGGGGCGTAACACCTTCGATCGACCACCTGCAACAAGTTAGTATAAAATATAAATGAAAAAGGAGAAGGTCGTACCTTAACAATAATATTGTTTGAGGAGTGATATGTTCCAATTATTAGGTAATTTTTCTCCGTTCATCGTGCCAAGTTTGTAAGATCCCTTTCCGATGATATTGAGGACCTAATACGGTCCTTCCCAATCTGGGTCGAGTTTTCCTTTGTTCGGGTCTCGAGTATTGAGGGTAAATTTTCTCAGAACTATGTCCCCGATTCTAAATTGGTGAAGATTGGCTCTGCGATTGTAGTACCTTTCGATGCACTGCTTTTGTGCGGCCATTCGGACGAGGGCGGCTCCCCATTTTTCATCTAGTAATTTGAGGCTTGTATTCATATCCTCGTGATTTGACTCTTCCGTTGTGTATAGAAACCTAACGCTAGGTTCCCTGACCTCGACCAAGATCAGAGCTTTGGCGCCATATCCTAAGGAAAACAGTGTTGCCCTCATAATGGATTTGACTTTTCATTTCCTGTTCGGTCTTCTAATAAGTAGTCAGCTGCGGGCGTAGTCAGACTTAACATTGATTAAAGCAACTGTTTTGACGTTGTTCGATACGCCTAAAGTACTTCGGGCTATATTTCTCTCCACTTTCCCTTAGCGTCGTTCAATCGTTTCTTTAGATTCTGAATGATGGTCTTGTTTGTTGATTCAGCCAGTCCATTCCCACTAGGATGATACAGAGTTTACAAGATACTTTTTTTTGTGATCAATGAGAAACTTTGTTATTTTGCTCCCGATGAATTATTTTCCATTGTCGCATACGATTTCGGAAGGTATCCCGAATCGGCATATGATGTGATCCCAGATGAAGTCTATAACTTCTTTTTTTTCTCACTTTCCCGAAAGTGTGTGCCTCAACCCACTTAGAGCAATATCCAGTCATAAATAAAATGAATTTAGATTTACCTGGGGCTGATGGCAGAGGGCCGACGATATCCATTCCCTATTTCATGAACGACCATAGGGATAGGACTGAGTGAAGATGCACTCGGGGCTGGTGGATCATGAATGAATATCTTTGGCAGTTGTCGTATTTTCAAATGAATTCCTTAGTATCTTTTTCCATACTGGTCCAATAGTATCCCGCTCTAATGACTTTGTGAACTAGTGATTCGGCACCGAAATGGTTTGCGCAAGTACCCTCGTGAATTTCTCATAGGACGTAGTCAGTGTCTCCTAGACCCAAACATATTTTCAACGGTCCATCGAACATCCTTCTGTATAGTGTTCCCTCTTCGGCCAATGTGAATCGTGCTGCCTTTTTCGTAGAGTACTCGATTCCTTAGGGTCTGATGGGAGCTTCCCGTTTTTTAGGTACTCAATATATTTATTCCTCCAATCCCAGGTTAGGCTAGTGGAGTTTATTTTGGTGTGGCCTTCTTCGATTAATGACTTCGAAAGTTGTACCACAATCCCCGAGCATATTTTGTCATCTTCGATTGATGACCCCATATTTGCAAGGGCATCGGCCTCACCGTTCTGTTCTCGAGGTACATGCTGTAGGGTCCATTCTTTAAATCGATGTAGGGTTACCTACAATTTCTCCAAGTGCCTATGCATTCGATCTTCTCGGACCTCAAATGTCCTGTTGACTTGGTTTACCACAAGTAGGGAGTCACATTTGGCCTCGATGACCTCTGCTCCCAAGCTTTTAGCCTGCTCGATACCTGCAATCATGGCCTCATACTCGGCCTCATTGTTAGTCAACTTAGAAGATTTGATAGATTGTCTAATTGTATTGCCTGTGGGAGGCTTCAAAGTGATGCCAGGTCCGGACCACTTAACGTTCGAAGCACCATTTGTAAAAAGGGTCCACATCCCCGAAGATGTACCCATTTTTAACAACAATACCTTTTCGACCTCGGGTACGAGGGCTGGCGTGAAGTCGGTCACGAAGTCTGCTAAGATTTGGGACATGATGGTTGTTTAGGGTTGATACTCGATATCATACCCACTGATTTCGACGACTCATTTGCCAAATCGGCTCGAGAGCTCGGTCTTATGCAAAACATTACAAAGAGGATAAGTGGTCACCATACAAATACGCTGACACTAAAATATGGTTTTAATTTCCTAGAGGCGCTTATTAGAGCAAGTGCTAATTTTTCTAAGTGTGGGTACCGGGTCTCGGCCTCACCTAAAGTTTGATTAGCATAGTAAATGGGAAATTGCGTACCTTTCTCCTCTCGAACTAGGACCACACTTACCGGGACCTCCGAGACTGCCAAGTATAAGTAGAGTTGCTCGTCCACTTTCTGAGTATGAAGCAGTGGTGGGCTTGAGAGGTACCACTTTAATTCTTCCAATGCCTGTTGACATTCCGGGGTCCAAGCAACATTTTTCTTCTTTTTGAGTAGTGAGAAGAACCTGCGACTGCGATCTGAAGACCTCGAGATAAATCAGCCTAAGGCAGCTATCCACCCTGTTAACCTTTGTACGACCTTAAAGCTGTCAACAACTGTGATGTCTTCGATTGCCATGATTTTATCTCAGAAAGCCGAGGAACTTGCTCGAACCGACCCCGAATGCATACTTCTTTGGATTAAGCTTCATGTTGTATTTTATCAATATATTAAAGGTTTCCTGCAAATGTGATAAATGGTCCTTTGTGCGCAGGTACTTAACTAGCATATCGTTAATATAGAGCTCCATTGATTTACCTATTTGTTCTTCGAACATTTGGTTTACTAGGCCTTGGTAAGTAGTACCAGCATTTTTTAACCCAAACGACATTACATTATAGAAATAGGTGCCATACTTAGTGATGAACGAAGTCTTTTCCTGATCCTCCAGGTTTATTTGTATTTGATTTTACCCGAAGTAGGCATCAAGAATGCTAAGAATCTCATGGCCGGCCGTGGCATCGATCATGCGATCGATATTCGGCAGAGGAAAAGAGTATTTAGGACATGCTTTGTTCAAGTCTTTATAATCTACGCACATCCTAAGTTTATTTCCCTTTTTGAGGACAACAACTACGTTTGCTAACTGTATACGGCCGGAATCGGAGAGTTCAACTCCGAGGTTCAAACTATACCCTGGCTCCATGTTCGGGCCACTTTAAGTGAAGGTCAAGCCCAACTCGAAGACGCACGCTTCGAAGGATAAAAATCGAAGGATTGGAACAACCCGCCTCGAGACAGCACAATCTCGATGACACTGAAGAAAGAGCGGGAATCTCTCAAGGACACGTGGATCAGAGCGTAAATTATGAGATAAGATTTGTACAAAATAGTAAAAACCCGTAATAGGTTGTTATACAGCTGTACCAATAATATTCTTTGTCATAATTAGAAATGTACCATATTAGGGTTTTCCCCTCATATATAAAGGGGACCCTGATCATTTGTAAAAGGAATCATTCACTACAATAGAACATTCTACTCTGCTTTTCTCGTTTACTCTGCTCTACTATTGTTCTTCAACTTTATTGCTCTTAATTTATTGTTCATACTTTACTGCCATTAACTCACCTCGAGACCCCTGAGGCTATCGAGCTCGAGGTCCCTACTCCTTTGACAACACTAGTTTGGTTTATAATTTCTTCTCACTTACACTTAATATTTCTTGTCTATTTACTAGTATTGGAGTAAATAACATATTTTTAGAACCACAAATCAAATATAATTGTAACCACTATTTTCGAGGTAAACACTAATTACTCATGATATTTTACTTCCCGAATGCATCCTATTTTAAGAAGTTTAGTAACCTCGTCCTTGATGAATGAGTGTTTTACCTCGGACTTGGGCCTCCTCTTTTGTTTCACCAGGTAGAACATCAAGTCCAAACTCAGTCGATGCGTGGTTATCTCAGGTGGGATCCCTGTCATATCTAGGTGGGACCAAGCAAAGTAATCCATATTATCGATAAGAAATATATTGAGTTTTTTCCTGAGTTCGGGGGTTAACCTGTACCCAGGTATACCTTTCAATCGGGTAGGTATTCGATCAGTATGTCCTATTCGATCTCTTCGACTGTCTATTTGGTGGCGTTGGAATCAATGGGGATTATGAAGGATCAAGGGATCCAGTACTGATCGTCATCAGCCGTTCCATGCTTCTCCGACTGAGTCGAGGCTGGTGGTTGTGGTTGCTAATTAGCCTCCTATTTTCCTTTGACCTTCGATCCCTTTGTTGACAAAAGCGCTGATATCAATACTACCTCATAGACCGCGAACATTTGTTTTGCAGCATGTTGTTCCCCATATACCGTTTTCACTCCATCTGGGTGTTGGGAATTTCAGCATTTGGTGAAGAGTTGAAGGGACTACCCTCATATTGTGAATCCAGGGTGTTCCGATCAGGGCGTTGTATCTCATATCGCCCTCGATTACATCGAACTTGGTTTCTTGAACAGTTCCAGCTACGCTTATCAGTAAAATGATTTTACCTTTTGTTATTTCGATGGCCATGTTGAAACCATTGAGAACCCGAGCTGTGGGTATGATCTTAGGCCGAGCTACTCCACGACCCTTGATCGAATAATATTGGCAGAGCTCCTTGGATATCCATATTAATTTAAAAAAATTATCTCTCTCATCCACTATATGTCATTATTTTTCTTTTTTAAAATTTAGTGATATTTCTTATAACTACACGAAGCGCGAAAAATTTCACTAGATTAGAGTATAAATTTGGTCGCCAATGATTGATCATGCTTTACCATTATACTGAATTACTTTAATAACAGGTAATGTTTTAAAAGTAAGTCGTATATAATAACATATATAATTAAATAAATAATTATTATTAAAAGTTAAACCATATTAATAGTGTAAAGATTCTTTAGATGACTTAAATCTTATAATTTTAATCCATCAGTATGAGGTTATTACAAGAATGCCACCAATACTTATACTCTAAGTTATCGTTGTGAAATTTCTATACAATAGGTTTGAACTTGATTTCCATTACTCTCTCTCTCCTTTCCTGACCCTATTCCCCAATGTAATGTAAAATTGAGAAATAAAATAGAAATAAAAGGGAAAAGGAAAAAGATAAAAAGGTTATCGCAAGAAGAGTTACTGCGGACGCAAGACTCCAGACAAATCCATATAAGGTGGAGTCAATAGGATATACATATGTATATGGTCGAATCGAGCATGTCCGATTTTGAGGTTTCTTACGGCATCGAAAACAGACCCGAAGTAATACCCCATGCCGAATTCCTCGAAGGGTAGTATCGAAGGATTGACGCATCTCGAGACGAGGAAAATATCGGAGTTTATCACGGAAAGGCGCGGGATTCCCGAGAACACGTGGTTGAAGCTGACAAGCGACTGTGGAATAGTACAAGTCCGCACCAGAAAACTGAATAGTTGTACTAGCTATTTGACTTTGTAATAAATGACTATGTATTATGTTGGGGCCACCTCTCCTATATAAAGGGGACCCTTATCATTTTTTGCACACACGATATTCAATACAAGGAAGAAGAACAGTCTTTTCTCTTTAACTCAAACATCCCCTATTGTCTATCCGCTGATCTGTTACTTACATTTATTGCATTTCATTAACTGTTCTTCATTTATTGTCCATCATTCATCATAAGTAGCCTACTTCGAGGCACATAAAACTGTTGTAACTTCATCGACCTTACTTCATTAGCACTGAGCCTCGACCTCGAGGATCCACCTCGGCCATCTTGGAGCCTCGATCTAAAGCAGTCTGGTTTGCTTATTTTCAATTTCCTATCATCTCTAACAAATCTATCTCAGTCATATTTAGCATCAATTGCTTAACAACTAGCATTAAAATAAATTACATATTTTTTGAACCACGTAATCAAATATAATTGTAATTACCATTTTCAAGATAAACAGTTTGGCGCCCACCGTGGAGCTAAAAATAATAGTGATTGTTTTAGTGTTGGTTCACTGAAAAACGCAAGTAATTCTTCACACTTTTCTTGTCCAAAGGATCTTTGATTTCAGGTCAAAATGTCTGACTCTATGAATGCACGCGAAAACGACGACTTTGAGGACGATGGGGAGAATGGTGTAGCCATTTTAGGTACCGATGTACCATTGCAGAACACTGATAGCACACCAGAGTTAACCCCTGTGAGAATGGACTCGTGCAATGCCCAATATGACGATGTCAGCTCCCACACTGACTGGAGCGCACGCCGGGAAGGCCGGCGCAAAGCACAGGGAACCCTCGCTCAAAGAGAAGAGGAATCAACCTCCGCGTGATCTTTGAAATGCTCCAGGCACAGCAAGCGGAAATTACTCAACTTCAAAACCATCAAAAGATTTCGAGCACAATGGCATCTGGAACAGCCCTTCGGATCCAGCGGATACTAGAGAGGTCGGACAATAGGGGGTCAACAGCCAATCCCGCTATTATAAAAACGCTCAAAGGCCTCGTGAAGAGGATAAATCAAGGTTCCCGGAGAGAGAACCGATACCGTGTAAGGAAATACATCGACCTTTCGTCAAGAGTCTAAGAAACACCATATGGAGCGGCGCACCCCAAATCGATCAAAGGACGGATCCAAGTCGGACTCACCAAGAACTGGTCAGCAGAGCTAGGGTCAGCAGGTGCACAAAGCCGACACAAGTGCCCTTATCGCCAAAGAACGACTTCAGCATTGGTGTTTCAGATATCGTAGTGACCATGGGTGAAATCAAAGACACCTGGCGGCAAAAACCAATACTATCAGTCCATTCATAGGGGAACCCCAACTAGGTGTGTGAATTTCACGAAACGCACGGTCATAGGACCGAAGATTGCAGGAAGCTCTGAGAGAAAGTAACCCAACTAATTAGCGAAAGATACCTCCAAGAATTCATCGGTAGCCGAACCGCGAAACACCTTCAGGGAAAGAAAACAACCTGAAGGAGCGAACAGGAAAAACTACATAGAAGAGCTGTGGCACGTCATCCACATGATCATCGGAGGGATCCACATCCCACAAGAGCCTGTTGTCGGACGAATAAAAATATATGTCACTAGGAAAAAGTGAACTCGAGGGTACATACCTGAGGATGCTCTCACATTCAGATACGAGGACGTCGAGACCCCATTGAATGTATGCTTGTGGATCCAGGTAGCTAGACCAACATAACCAAGCCGAGAGCAATAGAGCAGCTCGTTCTGCTAGAACAGATAGTGCTCGCCTCTCGATTCCTCAGTAAATCTAACACGGCGAGTAAAGCAACAATAGTGGAGATCACCGTCCCGATCGACCTGACCGACATGACTCAGAATGCCAAATTTCGTGTCATTTTCGGAGACATGAGATATAGTGCCTTTCTCGGGATGCCGTGGCATGAGGGAAGTATCACCAAACCTTCACCAAATGATGAAGTTTCCTACCAAAGAAGGAATATAGACGGTATATGGGGAACAACACTGCGTGGAAGAGACGTTCGTAGAACACGATGTGGTACCGACGTCGACAACTCCTACATCGAAGGAGCCAAAGGATAAGAGAACGGTCAAGTAGCGGTAACAAGCCACATTCGCGGTCGCACCCAAATTTGTGGATAAATGACCGCACCACGTCCTTAGAACAAGGTGCACGATTCCCTATTTACTATGTGAGTCGGACCTTAGGCGATGCCGAAACTAGGTACCCTCTTCTAGAAAAATTAGCCCTTGCATTAATTAGCGCGTCTCGAAAGTTAAAACCTTATTTTTAACGCAATCGCGTTCACATTGTAACGACGTGCCTCCTTCGATACACATTGCATAAGCCCGAGTTATCGGGACGGTTGGCCAAATGAGCTATCGGACTTGGGGAATATAATATCGAGTATCAACCCCGAACGACTATTGAAATCCCAAATTTTAGCGGATTTCGTAGCTGACTTTACACCCGGAAGCAGAGAAAGAACCTCTATAAAAATGGGTACACCTGAAGGGGTATGGACCCCCTTCGCTGGCGGTTCCTCGAACGTGAAAGGTTCCGGGCTTGGCATAGTTCCAAAGCCGCCTACGGGCGGCATTATCAAGCAATCTATAAAAACTGCAAAATTGACTAACAATAAAGCCGAGTATGAGGCTATGATTGCAGGTCTGGAAATGGCCAGAGGCCTTGGGCCAAAATCATCGAAGCCAAATGTGATTCCCTCTTGGTAGTGAACCAGGTAAATGGGAGCTTCGAGGTTCGAGAAGACAAGATGCAGAGGTACTCAGACAAGACTCTAGTCACATTGCATCTCTTCAAAGAGTGGACTTTGACCCACATACCTCTAGAGCAAAATAGCGAGGTCGATGCCCTCGCAAATCTGGGGTCTCCCATCGAAGAAGATGGCATACTCCCCGAAGCTGTTGTTCAGTTAGCCAAATCGGTGATCGAGGATGGCCATGCCGAGATCTACTCCACCAGCCCGAAATGGGATTGGAGAAACAAAAACATATATTATTTGGGAAGTGGGAAACTACCTGCAGACCCTAAAGAGTCGAAGGCCGTGCGAACCAAGGCAACTCGGTTCTCACTCGACCAAAATGGAACTTTATACAAAAGAACCTTCGACGGGCCCCCGTCGGTGTGCTTGGGACCAGGGGACACATATCATGTGCTTCGTGAAATCCATGAGGGTATCTACAAAAATCACTCCAGTGCCGATTCTCTAGTCCGAAAAGTGATCAGGGAAGATTATTATTTGGACAGCATGGAAAATGACGCTAAGGAATTTGTCCGAAAATGCGACAAACACCAAAGAGTTTGTTAAAAAATACAACAAATATCAAAGACTTTCACCCATGATCCACCAACCTGGCCTTTTAGAAGATAAGAGGAAAAGAGGTTATTAACTTCATACCTAAAGAATATGCCACCCAAAGTCCTATGGGCACGTCGAATGACTCCGAAATCAAGCACAAGAGGGACGCCGTTCTCTCTGTTGTATCGATCTGAGGCTGTGACATCGGTCAAGGCCGGGGAGCCGAGTGTCAGATTCTGAAACGCTACCAAAATTTAAACAATGATGCAATCATTGCAGATCCCGAACTGTTAGATGAGAAGCGAGAAGCTTCACTGGTCCGAATGGGCGCCCCAAAAAACAGAGAATCGAAAGATGCTACAACAGGGGAACAAACCTCCAACATTTCGGAGTCGAGGGAAGTCAGTCTAGACTCTCATAACCCCAACATAGGAAAGTTATGCCCGAGTCAGGGAGGACCGTACCGCGTCCTCGGAACGATTGTCAAAGGGTCCTATAAACTTGGCACCATGAAAGACGAGAAACTCCCGAACAATTGGAACATATCTTTGCTCAAACATTACTACAGCTAAGGTATGGACATACCCCAATTTTTATTCACATATTAAGAACTAAACTTGTGCAGATGTCTGATAGAAGACATCGAAACATCCTTCAACTTCAAAAGACCCCTGGGTTTCAGAGCTTGTGTTGCACTCTTTTCCTTCGATAGGATTTTATCCCAGAAAGGGTTTTGCCGTCAAGGTTTTAAACGAGGCAACACTTATGCACTACCCGAGGCGAGCTCAAACAAGTATATAAGGCTCCACCCCAATTAACCTCGAATACTGGGGGGCGTCCCCTCGGGAGGCCGCATCCTCAGAAAAACTAAAAAAAGATGTCAAAGAGCGTCTCGATAGGAAAATGATGCATCGGGCCAAATGGTCAGATGAACCGTGTCTGCATAGAACAATCGAGCTCCCGACGTTGAAAGTATGTATACTTGTACCGAGTAGTCAATGGAGCATCTTTATACAAAACTTTGCGCTTTCAAAAAGCTTTTTATCACAAGAAACGGTTCCAAAGCTAGAAAATTCCCGGATGCTCGGGGACTGACGCCGAGGACTCAAGGCTATAAGACCCCAAGTGGGCAACCTCGAGCCCCAAAGCTCTCTGTGTGGCGGCTCCGAAACTGTAAGTCCTACGAGCATGTCCAAAACTGTAAGTGCTATAGGCAAGTCCAAAACTGTAAGACCTCAAGTAAGGCATGTCCAAATCATACGATCTTGCAAAAGGCACAATCCTTATTTTAAAGCCAAGGCTATGTATTCGAATTTGTAAGACCCCTAAAAAGGCGTACCCTCGAATATAAACGCCGATGATACCTAACTCGGGGACTAAAGGCTACCGCCAAAAACAACGACTCCGATCCATAGGCTAAGGCCAAACTCAATGACTCCGGGCGATAAGTTACGATCAAACTCAACGACTCCGGCAGTGCCCCTCATCACGGAAGCCTCTCCCAGGCCTGTACTAATTCAAAATATGACCACCGGATGCGAGGGCATAATCAGTGGGAGAAATTCAATTACAACAAGGGTAAGGGCTTACCATGGTTCTTTGCTTCCCACCGAGCCACTGACAAATCGTGCCACACGCGCTTAACATATGGGCAGACCAAATCTAGCTGGCCAATCCATCCCGAGAGATCTTTAATCGAGCTAGGGTACACTGCACCAGCTGCATCAGCGGCAGGAGTTAGTTCACGGAACAATTAATTCAAAGAAAAAAAGATGACTAACTAACTTATGCACTTACGTTTCGTGTTCCACCTTCCAGGGAACTACATCCTTTCCGTCGGAATCAGATCCGAAGTCTTAACTCGGACAAAACAACTCATCAATCCTCGTCCCTAACCTCGTCTTTTCCAAGAAACGTGGGGATTATCTGTATACGGTCGAATTGGGCATGTCCAATTTTGAGGTTTCTTACGGTATCGAAAACAGACCCAAAGTAAGACCCCGAGCCGAATTCCTCGAAGGGTAGTATCAAAGGATTGACGCACCTCGAGATGAGAAGAAGATCGGAGCCCGTCATGGAAAGGCGCAGGATTCCCGAGAACACATGGCTGAAGTTGACAAGCGACTGTGGAATAGTACAAGTCCGCACCAGAACACTGAATAGTTGTACCGGCTATTTGACTTTGTAATAAATGACTAGGTATTATGTTGGGGCCTTCCCTCCTATATAAAGGGGACCCTTATCATTTTTTGCACACACGATATTCAATACAAGGAAGAAGAACAGTCTCTGCTCTTTAACTCAAACATCCCCTGTTGTCTCTCTGCTGATCTATTACTTACATTTATTGCATTTCATTAAATGTTCTTCATTTATTGTCCATCATTGATCATAAATAGCCTACTTCGAGGCCCATAGAACTGTTGTAACTTCATCAACCATACTTCATCTGCCCCGAGCCTCGACCTTTAGGATCCACCTCGGCCAGCTCGGAGCCCCGATCTAAGGAAGTATGATTTGCCTATTTTCGATTTCCTATCATCTCTAACGCATCTATCTTACTCACATTTAGCATCAATTGGTTAACAACTAGCATTAAAATAAATTACATATTTGAACCACGTAATCAAATATAATTGTAATTACCATTTTCAAGATAAACAACATATATGATGGGCATTTTCTTTTGGTGCAAAAGATAAAATATATATTACTTCAATTGGTGCATATAGAGGGGTGGTGCATATGTTGCATCCTACAACAAGATAATATACTATTATACGGTACTATACTACTACTAACATTCATATTGTTTGTGGTATTTCTAGTGGAACTAACATTACAGCAACAGTTCATGGTTAATTTTAGCTGGGTTGGAACGCAATTGACATCGTGCAAAACATTCACTTGGCTTGTTGGTAGAGCTATTATGCCATTCCTATCTTCTTCAAAAACTTGCTAAACAAAAACTGGGATTGCTTCAAAAACACATGGCATAAAGTTGGTTCCAAAAGTTTTCCCGGCCTTCGCTAGGTGATCCGCTACCCTATTTTATTCTCTGTACGCATGTTCAACTACTGGCTTACCTAGACGACCCAGGAGGTACCTACAATCATTTAAAATGTTTGGAAATGAGATATTATTATATTATAACATTGTGATAATCTCTTTTGCATCCACCTCTAATCGGCGCCCACCTATACCACTAAAGAGTAGCAAGGAAGCGGTCGAAGCAGCTTTTACCCGAACGGGTCGGGATCGATTTCCACAGGGAGCTATGTATGTGGGAGTTGAGTGTCTAAGTGATATAGTGGTGTTTCATGATCTTAATTACACTTCTCATAAAAAGGGTTTTGTAATTATGCTAAGGTTTAAACTAAAAGAGATTGTGAATTAGCTAACTATAATCTTTTTGTGGATTTTCTCATTTAATTAAAATCACTAGGGCTATGACTTACTCCTAGGTGAGTGACTAATGGGATCTAAAATTCAGAATAACCTTGTGAGTTGTGTATGAATGACATAACCTCATGCTAAGTTGCTCACCCAATACCTCTCGGTAATTTGGGTGACTTTTCCCAAATTGGCCTTCCCAAGCACAATTGGGTGTTTTCTTTGAATCACATGAATTGGCTCAAGTCGGGTATAGATATATCTAGCATCCATCCTTTTATTGGGGCTATCAATCTCTTGAGTTCACCCCAATACCTTGTTAGCCTAATTACCTAGACTTGGGTCATCTTTCTCAAGAGTGAACCTAGTCATGAAGGCTTTAAATAGTTTTTGCAACCACTAAATATGAGATTTATGCACAAATTAGAAAATCATCCTAAAATTGAACACCCATTAATTACCCACACTAGGGTTGGGTCACAACCCTAGCTTAAGGGTCTAGCTACTCATAATTGAAAGTAGGAGATGAAATTAAGCTCATAAATGTAAATTACAAGATGTAAATTGAAGAACTATTGTAAGAACTATGATAAAATTACTCAAAATGAAAAAAACCCACTATTCACGTGTTCCTCCAAACAGCTGATGACCTAAAAATGAGAAAAATATCTATTTATACTATGCTGAAAATACTGGACAAAATTACCCTATGAAGAATCCGCTCCTAGCGTATTTCTGAGCGCCACAGCGGATTGGCTTCCTCTGTAGCGGAATAATGGCCGCTACAGTGATCTTCAACTGTGTAGCCTCTCTGGTTCTCCATTCCGCGTCTAGCGGAATAATGAAACGCTGAAGCAGTGGAAAAAACGCAACAGCAGAATAATACAGCTGACCGCGGAAGTTTGAATCCCCACTCTTGCTGACTCTCTGAAATTCACAAAACACGCCCAACGTAATAGTGGACGCTGCAGTGGTAGATAAACCGCTAAAGCAGAAAAGTAGCGCGGTCAGCGGAGAGCTTGCCTAAAAAATCACCTCTCTGAAGTTTGTCAATGGGGCAACGGTGAGATATCCGCCGCAGCGAAATGACAAACGCTGCAGCGGAAAAGTGAATTCTGCAGCGTATCTGCTGGGTAGTAGGACATTGCATGTTTTGCTCCCTTTTGAGACCTTTTTGGATCAATGTTCACAAATCAACTCAATTCTTGCAATTCAAACAACTTGCATCAAAATTTGGGAGTATTTTAGTCAAATTTACCTCAGAACCTAAGAAAATGGGAGTAAATAGTAGCACAAATCACTAGTTATCAACTCCCCCAAACTTAAGTCTTTGCTTGTCCTCAAGCAAACAAAATAACTCCCACCTCCATAATCAAGAAAAGAGAAAGTATTTCGTTCATTAAGATGTGATTCTTCAAGCTTCAATTGGGACTAACAATTACCCTCAACACAAATGCATTATTAACAAAGTTATGCAATGATTTTCTAGCTCACTAGATCTAATGTGACACCAAAGCTTCAAGTGTTGACTCAAGTCGTCATAGAGCTTCTCTTTTTTCGCCTCAATCACTGTGGATCCCAGACTCTTTCTCTTCTACTTTCCATAGGCTCATCTCACCATAAAGAACGAACTCTCAAAATTTTGGTTTATCATGGGGGTGCTCTCTTCACTCTCAAAATAATGTCTCAAGTCCGGCTTTAAGTACCATAGGCTTTCCCCTCGTGTAAATCACCACTAATGTAAGATCACTCAGCTTGAGATCCTACAGGGCTTTGTCAGGGTGTAATGGGGGCTCTTTGGATTGAATTTGGTCATAATGAACTTTCTAGAACATCTTCCGTTAAGCACTCCAATTTTTCACTTTTTGCACATGTTACTCTAGACTCTTTGAGTCACACATTTTCCTTGGGGAACTTAGAGACTCACTGTTGCTCTTTCTTTTACTTGGGGCTCAGTTTTCTCCCTTTTTCTTTTCCTTTCCATCATTTCAAGCCCTTTTTTCAACCTTTTGCTTTTCCTTTGCTTTTCTTTTTGGTTCATTTTGCTTTACAACTTTTTCTTTGGCCCCTTTTTACATAAACAAGCCTTTCATCACTATTCATTTCCTCATCTCTCTCCCAAACTTATGATTTTTGCCTATTACATCAAAAGTTCTCAAGGAAAGAATGGGTGCCAAGAGAGGGTCATTCGAGAACGGATGAAGGTTTACAATGTGGTTTTTGAACAAATCGGCTCAGGCTCAAAAGGGGTTGACTAGGGATCCTGTTAAGGTAGGCCAAGGAAGTCTCTCAATTTCAGTAGGGAATCAAGGAAGGCCTATGATCATCTCACAAGTCGAGCTCACTTAGGATTTCTCCTAGAAAAATACTTGGGGCAAGTTCTAGACTTTTAGGCACGACACTCGCGATATGGAATTCAAACCTCACCTCACAAACCTTAGGATTGTTAAAGAGTATCGAGTCGAGGGCCCACAACAACCTTGGTTCAAATTGAAGACTCAAATATGGCTGTGAACACCACCTGACGAATGTTTTCAGTCAACTCAAGATTCTAAGGGTCACAACTAGAACTAGCCTCATTTGTAATCTGTCTTTAACCATGAGGTCAAAGGTAAGTCTGTTGGTGCCAAGTGAAGCTTTATCTGAATCACATTTATTCACTACTACCAAAACAAAAGAAAACAAATAAACAAAAAGAAAAACAAAGAAAACTGACTCAATCCCTTAAGAAGGTCGTCACACCGTCTGTCCTAGGGAAGAGACACACGGTTCGCACAATTTCCATCCCTGGAAAGTACCGTAGCCTTAAGAAAACCAGGGGCTTATTGACAGCGCAAAAGGAAAAGAAGAAGTTATAAATTAAAAGAAGCTATTAAATGAAATAAGAAGTTAAACTACAAATGGAAAAAGCTAAACAAGTTATAAAGTAGAAAATACGAAAATTAGAAATGAATATTTACAATAGGGGATGAATATATACATATGATAGGGAGTCTGAATATATACATACCAAAAGTAAAAAGTACGGGAATGTAAATAAGGAAAGAAAAATAGTATCAACAGTTATTACAGCCCAAAATCATAAAAATTTCTGAAATTATCAACTACCAAATAGAGGACACCCCCTCCAATAAAACCTAGCATTGTCCTCAATGCTAACTAGCCAAAAATATAGATCAGGGGAGAGGGTTGGGAGCGTAAAAGGAAACTCCCTATGGTACCTCAGGCTGCATGGGTGAAGGATCAACTGCGGCTGATGAAGAAAGTACTGTGCCAGTGGTGGTAGCAGGGTCCTGTGGCTGCATGGATGTCTGGCCCTCGGGTGCCTCGAGCTGAATCTCCATGTCATCAGTCCGCGGGATGGCTCTCCTACGAACTGGGGCTGGTGAAAGATCTGCATCATCAACATGTCTGTCTTGGTCAGTGGGCCCTGTCTCTCCAAGCAATAGATCAAGTGGGATGTCCCCCGCAACTGCAATCTTTGCCACCTCCTTCGTCAATGCTACTTGTGTTTCTTGCATCTTCACTTGTACCTTCTTCATATCATCCTGGGCCTTCTTCATCTTCTTCACATACTTGCCCAATAAGTGATCTCCTTTTCTTGCCTCTCCAGTGTCTCCATGATTTTTTTTGGTTATCCACCAAGCTCTTCAATGTATCCTCCAGAGTAGGAGGCAATGCAATGGGTGCCGGAGCTGACTGGGCTATAACTTCTCCATGTACCGAGTCTCATATTCATCCACGAAACCCGCATAGTCATTAAAAGCCTTGCCATTGTACATAATTTTCTGGTTGCGAACTTTAGTCCGGTATGTGTCCTTTTTAGTGAATGCCACATTTGTGTAGAACTCATTCACAATGTATTCATTGGCATCAACCACTTTGGTACAAAAGAAGTCCCACCCCTCTCTATCTAGAAACTGCTTCTTCACATTGGGGTGGAGGGGTAGGATATCACTGACGATGAAAGGCCTTTCCGGGAGGAGAGATCTATGGGGCCACCATTCTGTAAACTGATGGTAGGCCGGTTCAGAGATAAACGGGTACTACCACACTGACGGGTTTATGGTCATGAGAACACCAGCAATCTGCACTTGGGTGTCTCCACCCCTTCCATCATCAGGAGCCTCATCTGAACTTTCGAGGTTGATGGAAGGAGGGGCTGCTGATTGGGCTGCTACACCAGTGCCTTCGGGAGTAGCTGAATGGCTAGATGAGTCCTCATACGCCTCATAGCTAGTGGGCTCGTTGATGAGTCTCCGTGGCTTTGACAATCCAGCTGCTAAAGCTGCTCCACTCTGTCCCTCCGAAGCTTCCCGGGAGGGCACATACTCACTAGACTCGGACTCTGAAAGGCTTGTCCTTTTTCTCTTCTGTTTCTTTCTTATTTCCTGTGTCGGACCCAAAGAATTCTGTTGTTTTCCTTTGCCCCGACCCTTTGAAGGGTCGCCTCTCCCAGGTTGCTTGTCAGGTCCTCCCCGTGATCTCACCATTCTCTACAAACATGTCACAAACGTTGTTAGAAATAGTACCAATTAAAGTTTAGACAATATAGAAGCAAAGAGTGAAACAATGTCCAGACAGGAATTTCGCTATTAGCGGAAAAAGGACCGCTGCAGCGGAATGGTCACCGCTGAGAGCGAAATTATGACCGCTGTAGCGGAACTAGGGGGATCAGACTACCCCTTCTCTGATTTTTAAAAATGCTGACCATGAAAAATGGGTCCGCTGTAGCGTTTGGCCACCGCTGATAGCGGATAGCTGGCCGATGCAGCGGAAAGTGAGAACACCTGAAGGTGAACTCTCTGAACTTTGAGAACCGCGGACCACATATTTTTGTCCGCTGCAGCCAAAGGTCACCGCTGACAGGAGAATTGTGGCCGCTGCAGCGAAATTCACGGCTTGAGAATTATGACGCTTGAGGACTCCGCTGTCAGCGAAATTTTGAAACGCTACAGCGGAGTTCGCCAGAAGAACGCATTGAGGGCTAGGGTTCTACAAAAGTTTCAAAATTTTCACAAAAACACAATTATGAAGAACCCTAATTCCACATAGGTTCCCAGAAAGCATTACCCCAAAATTATAACACACATTGATGATTCAGTTTCAGTGAATAGGGTTGTACTAACTCTAAACAAAGAACAAAAAAGAACGAAAAACTAAAACACACTAAAAACTAAGAACAAGTGTTAAACTAAAAACAATGCCTGAGAACTTACCAGTAATTAATGAATATGAAGGATGGAAAGAGATGAAGATAGGAGCCTTGGATGAACAGTGAAAAAGTATGAGCAGTAATTATGTTGCAAATGAGCGAAAAGGGTAAAAACTGGGGGTCCCTTAGTATTTATATTAGGACCTTGGGACCCATGACCGACTTACCTAGCGCGGCAACGAAATTTTACTGCTGACCGCATTTTTGCTCTTTTGTATTTGCTGAACAATGGCCTTCATCGATGTAGCAAAATTCTGCCGCTGCAGCGAAATGCAATCCGCGACAGCAAAAAATTGAACGCTGCAGCGTTGTTAAGATTCAGAGAGCATGTTATTTGGCCCAATTAGACCGCTGTCAGCAGTCATTTTTCGGTACATCGTTTGGTCACCGCTGTCAGTGGATTTGTGACCGCTGCAGCGAAATTCTCCAACTTGCTCGATTTTCCAGGTTTGATTCAACAATGCATCCATTAAGTCATACATCCACTTTACAACAGGTTAACTCATAAAAAATCTATACTACCAAAAACAACCAAAACGAAAGAAAAGAAAACACTTGGGTTGCCTCCCAAGAAGCGCCTGATTTAACGTCACGGCACGACGAAAGTTAACATGTTCAAAGGGATTTCAACAAAGCCACCACGTGGCCCAAATAATGCTTGACCCGGTGCCCATTCACACAAAAAATATCCCCATTTTTGTTTTTGAGATCAAGAGCACCAAAGGGTGTAACCAATATCACTTCAAACGGACCACTCCACTTGGACTTAAGTTTACCCGGGAAGAGACGAAGCTTAGAATTGAAAAGAAGCACCAAGTCTCCCACTTTGAACTCCAGGTCTTTGGCATATTTGTCGTGCAAGTACTTCATTTTCTCTTTGTACAAAGAATAACTAGCATATGCATGGAATCTAAACTCATCTAGCTCATTCAGGTGGTCAACTCTAAGATTTGCAGTTGTATCCCAATCCAAGTTCAACTTCTTCGGTGCCCATAGTGCCTTGTGCTCCAATTCCACTGGAAGATGACATGCTTTGCCATATACCAATCGGTATGGAGACATACCGATTGGTGTTTTGAAGGTAGTCCTGTAAGCCTAAAGAGCATCATCAAGCTTCTGGGACCAATCTGTCCGATTAGTAAACTATCTTGGCCAAAATGTTCTTGATTTCTCGATTAGACACTTCAACTTGACCACTTTCTTGGGGATGGTACGGAGTGGAAACTTTATGATTGACTTCATACTTGGCTAGCAATGAAGCAAAGGCCCTATTGCAAAAATGAGGCCCCCCGTCACTGATGATGGGACGGGGTGTGCCAACAAGAACAACAAACCCAGTTTGATCCCAACATGTGGGGTGTCCCAAATCTTATGAAAATATTCTTCTTTAGAAAACCAACAACAACGCGGCCCTCATTGTTGGGAAAAGCCACGGCTTCAACCCATTTCAAAACATAGTCCACCGCCACAAGTATGTAGGTGTTTCCACATGAGCTGACAAAGGTCCCCATAAAATCAATACCCCACACATCGAAAATATCCACCTCAAGAATTGTAGTGAGAGGCATTTCATCTTTCTTGGATATGCCGCCCATTCTTTGGCATTCATCACACCGCTTAACCAATTCACTAACATCCTTGTAAAAAGTGGGCCAAAAGAAACCACAACTCAAGACCTTTGAAGTAGTCCTTGCCCATCCATGATGACCACCATAAGGTGAGGAGTGGCACGACTCAAGAATTGACACTTGCTCTTCTTCGGAAACACAACGCCGAATGACACCATCATTGCATATCTTAAGCAAATAAGATTCATCCCAATAACAATCCATGCTATTCCGTCTAATATTCCTTTATTTTTTGGAAGAGAGCTCAAACGGGACAACACCAGTGACAATATAGTTGGCGATGTCCACGAACCATGGCATATCATGCATAGATACGGAGAGAAGTTGTTCATCCGGGAAGCTATCATTAATCTCAAGGCCATCACTTGGCCTCCCTTGCTCTTCCAAACGTGATAGATGGTTGGCAACTTGGTTCTCACTCCCGTTCCTATCAACGATTTCCAAATCAAACTCTTGAAGAAATAACACCCACCGCATAAGTCTAGCCTTGGAATCCTTTTTCATCATTAGATACTGGAGCGCCACATGGTCGGTGTCAACTATCATCTTGGCACCCATAAGCTAAGGCCTGAATTTCTCCATTGCAAAGATTATAGCCAACAACTCTTTTTCGGTGACGGTGTAGTTCATTTGGGCGGAGTTCATGGTATTGCTTGCATAATAGATGAGGTGAAAGATTTTGTTCACCCTTTGGCCCAAAACCGCCCCCACCGCCACATCACTCGAATCACACATTAGCTCAAAAGGAGAGCTCCAATCTGGCATTGTGAAAATTGGCGTGGAAGTTAGCTTTTGCTTCAATAATCAAATTCTCTCATACAATTTTCATCAAAGTGGAACTTGTCATCTTTTTCCAATGACTTTCAAAGAGGATTCGCCACCTTCAAAAAGTCTTTAATGATGCGCCTGTAGAACCCTGCATGCCCAAGAAAAGTACGAACTCCCTTCACCGAGGTCGGGGGAGGCAATTTGGAAATGACCTCGATCTTGGCCTTATCTACTTGAATTCCATGCTTTGAGATTTTGTGGCCCAGAACTATCCCCTCCTCAACAATGAAGTGACATTTTTCCCAGTTGAGCACTTGGTTGGTTTCTTCACAATGGGCAAGGACTTTATCAAGATTTTTCAAGCATTCATCAAAGGAGTCCCCTACCACGCTGAAATCATCCATGAATAACTCTATAAAGTCTTCAACCATATCAGTGAAAATTGCCATCATGCACCGCTGGAATATAGCGGGTGCATTGCACAATAAAAAAGGCATCCTGGAAAAAGCAAATATCCCATAGGGACAGGTGAAGGTTGTCTTTTCTTGGTCTTCTGGAGCTATCAAGATTTAATTATAGCCTGAATACCCATCCAAGAAGCAATAAAATCTCTCCCCTCAAGTCTGTCAAGCATTTGGTCAAAGAAAGGCAAAGGGAAATAATCTTTGCGGGTCACTTTGTTCAATTTGTTGTAATCCATGCATACCCGCCAACCAGTGACTCTCCTTGTTGGAATAAGTTCATTCTTGTCAATTTGCACCACGTTCATGCCACCCTTTTTTGGAACACATTAGACTGGAGAAGTCCAAGCACTATCAGAGATTGGGTACACGACCCCAGCATCGAGCCACTGTATTATCTCTTTCTTGACAGCCTCTTGCATTGCCTCATTTAGCCTCCGTTGGTGTTCTACGGAAGGCTTTGCTCCATGCTCAAGAATGATCTTGTGCATAAAAAATGCGGGGCTTGTGACCTGAATATCAGCAAGTGTTCAACCTATGGTCTTTTTCCTCCTTTTTAGCACTTTGATTGTAGAGTCTACCCGCACTTCGTTAGGCAAGATGAAAGTATAACAGGTAAAGTACGAGAAGGACCCAGAAATTCATACCTGAAGTGTGGTGGAAGTGGCTTCAACTCCAGGGTAGGTGGATCTTCAATTGAAGGCTTTTTCGGAGGAGTTTTCCAATTTTCCAAATCCAAGGATAACTTTCGAAGACCATATAAATAAGAACCCATGCCTTGTAGAGCATTGGTACACTCGATCAAGCCATCCACCACAATATCATCATAATTCAATAAAGCTACTTCCACGGGGTCTTCAACATTTATCATTGAGCTTGTTTCATCAATTATGACCTCGGTGACAAGGTCCATCAAGGAACACACCTCTGTGCTATTGGGTTGCTTCATTGACTTGCAAACGTGGAAAATGACCTTTTCATCGCCCACCCGGAAGGTGAGCTCAACGTCCTCCACGTCGACTAAGGCCTTCCCCGTTGCAAGGAAGGGCCTTCCTAAGATGATAGGAACTTCAAAATCTACCTCACAATCCAATATAACAAAATTCGCGGGCAAAATGAACTTGTTAAACCGCACCAACACATCATCAATGATTCCTAGAGGCTGCTTCATAGATCGATCCGCCATTTGAAGTAGCATAGAAGTTTCCCTAGGTTGACCAATTCCTAAGGTTTTGAAGAATTAATAAGGCATCAAATTGATGCTATCTCCCAAGTCGCACAATGCCTTGGAAAAATCTGCGCTACCAATTGTACACGGAATGGTGAATGCTCCGGGGTCTTCAAGCTTAGGTGCCATTAAGTGCACTATTGCACTCACTTGGTGAGTCATCTTTATAGTCTCTCACTCCATTGATATTTTCTTTGTGACCAAGTCCTTCATGAACTTGGCATACCCATGCATCTGCTCAAGTGCTTCAACCAAAGGAACATTGATGGACAAGCTCTTCATCATGTCGATGAATTTCTTGAATGGATTCTCACTCTTTGGATTTTCTAACCTTTGAGGATAGGGAGGAGGAGTCCTAGGCAATGGTGCCTTTGATTTAGACACAACTGGCTCGGGTATGTCAATTACAAGTTTCGTAGACGGGTTCACGTCACCTTGCAATACCTCCTCATGATCATGAATGTCAATCCTCACTTCACTAGTTGTCAGATCTTCCACCACATGCTCAACCTCAATCGGAATCTCATCATTTTGCAAGTCATCATCATCACCAACAACTCTCTTTTGCTTCGAATAACATGCCTCACCACCTCGTCCACTTCTTGTGGTCACCGCCATGGCCTGACCGGTATTGTTTTTGTTGTTCCCACCCTTGGGGTTCACCACCGTATCACTAGGTAGTGCTCCCTTTGGGAGTGTGTTCAAGGCTTGTGAGATTTATCCCATTTGAACTTCAAGATTTCGAATGGAGGTGTTATGGGAGGCAAGTTGAGCATCCGAATCCGCATTGCGTTCCATCATTTGTTTGAACATTTGCTCGATCCTACCCATATCATTACTTGAGGAACCTTGGCCTTGTGATTGATAGGGGGTGGATTGTTGGGTTGTTGATACATCGGGGGCCTTTGAAAGCCCGACCCCCGATTTCCATTTCCACCCCAATTGTTGTTCCCTCTACAATTGTTGTTGTTGCCTCCCCATTGTTGATTGTTGTTCCCCCAATTGCTTAAGTTGTTATTATTGTTCCAATTACCTTGCCTCTGATTATTCCAACTTTGGTTGTTCCCTTGATTGTTTCTTTGCCATTGAAAATTGTTGGCATACATTACATCTTCATTTTTCTCATCATAGGAATCTTCTTGATTATATCTACTCACTCCTTGGTCGCATTGGTCATTGTTGTTTTCCACGAGGCCTTTTCTTGTTTACCAAAAGATTTACCCCCTCCATAGCATGCACTTGCTTCGTCCCTTGTATTTGTTGAAGCTTCCTCTTAGCAAGTTGATTCATGGTGGTGTTAAGCTCGGAAATTTCTTGCCCATGATCTTGAAGCTCTTTGTGGAGGTTAATAACACTTGGATCACCCTGGGATACATTTGCTCTACACTGCCATGCTGACGATGTGTCAGCCATTTCATCTAAGATGTCACATGCTTCAATGTAAGTCAGCTTCATAAAGTTTCCTCCAGCGAGTAGGTTGACCACACACTGATTGGTGGTATTGATGCCTCGATTGAAAGTCTGTTGTATCATGGCCTCCGTCATGTCATTGTTTGGGCACTCTTTGACCATAGTTCGGTAGTGCTCCCAAATCTCATGAACAGGTTCATTCGGCTCTTTCTTGAATGCCAATATCCCGTCCCTCAATGCCGCCATGTGCCCGGGGGAGAAAAACTTGGCAATGAACTTATCCGCCAATTAATCCCATGTAGAGATAGAATGATTGGGCAGTCGCTCAAGCCAATCCAGGTCCTTCCCTCGAAGAGAGAAAGGACATAATCTGAGCCTCAAGGCATCCTCCGATACATTGGTTTGCTTGCTCCCCCACATGTGTCCACAAAGCCTTTTAAGTGCTTGTCGGCATTTTGATGGGGAGCTCCCGTGAAATACCCATGTTGCTCCAAGAGTGTCAACATGACATTCGTGATTGGGAAGTTGCCCGCCCGGATTCTAGGCGAGACAATAACACTTGCATACCCCTCGTTTGGAAGCACCCGAGGAGCAACTCTTGGAGGAGGTGTCGGGGGAGGGTCTGGAATATCATCATTAAGATTGGCCTTTCGGTCCCGTCTTGGAGGTGGAGGTACTTGATTTAATTCATCCTCTCCGTTGTCATATACCTCCTCCCCCAGAATAATATTGCCTAAAGGATCATCCATATGCACCTGAATCGATTAAAACACACACGTTAACAAGAAGATGGAAAGAAAAACAATCTACACCACTACTCAAATAGATAATCAAAACCGTTATAACTCCCCGTCAACGTTGCTAAAAAGTGATCGGCGCCCACCTATGCCACTAAAGAGTAGCAAGGAAGGAGTGTAAGCAGCTTTTACCCGAATGGGTCGGGATCTATTTCCACAAGGAGCTATGTATGTGGGAGTTGAGTGTCTAAGTGATCTAGTATTGTTTCATGCTCTTAATTACACTTCTCATAAAAAGGGTTTTGTAATTATGCTAAGGTTTAAACTAAAAAAGATTATGAACTAGCTAACTATGATCTTTTTGTGGATTTTCTCAGTTAATTAAAATCACTAAGGCTATGACTTACTCCCAGGTGAGTGGCTAATGGGATCTAAAATTGAGAATAACCTTGTGAGTTCTGGATGAATGACATAACCTCATGCTAAGTTGCTCACCCAATACCTCTCGGTAATTTGGCTGACTTTGACCAAATTGGCCTTCTCAAGCACAATTGGGTGTTTTCATTGAATCACATGAATTGGCTCAAGTCGGGTATAGCTATCTCTAGCATCCACCCTTTTATTGGGGCTATAAATCTCTTGTGTTCACCCCAATATCTTGTTAGCCTAATTACCTAGACTTGGGTCATCTTTCTCAAGAGTGACCCTAGTCATGAAGGCTTAAAATAGTTTTTGTAACCACAAAATCTGAGATTTATGCACAAATTAGGCTAAAAACCAAACACCCATACACAAAATCATCCTAAAATTGAACACCCATTAATTACCCACACTAGGGTTGGGTCACAACCCTAGCTTAAAGGTCTAGTTACTCATAATTGAAGAAGAAACTAAAGTGGGAGATGAAATTTAGCTCATAAATGTAAATTACAAGATGGAAATTGAAGAACTAATGTAAGAACTATGATAAAATTACTCAAAATAAACAAAAACCACTATTCACATGACCTAAAAATGAGAAAAATATATATTTATACTAGGCTGAAAATACTGGACAAAATTTCCCCTACAGTGATTTTGCTCCTAGCGTATTTCTGAGCGCCGCGGCGGATTGGCTTCCGCTGTAGCGGAATAATGGCAGCTACAACGGTCTTGTACTGTGTAGCCTCTCTAGTTCTCTATTCCTCGTCCAGCGGAATAATGAAATGCCGCAGCAGTGGCAAAAATGCGGCAGCGGAATATACCGCTGACGGCGGAAGTTTGAATCCCCACTCTTGCTGATTCTCTAAAATTTACAAAGTGGGCCCAGCATAATAGGGGATGCTGCATCGGTAGATAAACTGCTACAGCGGAAAAGTAGCGCGGTCAGCGGAGAGCTTGCCTAAAAAATCACCTCTCTGAAGTTTGTCAACGGGGCAACGGTGAGAAATCCGCTGCAGCGAAATACAAACGCTGCAGCAGAAAAGTGAATGTTTCAGCGTATGTGCTGGGTACTGGGACATTGCAAGTTTTTCTCCTCTTTTAGACCTTTTTGGATCAATGTTCACAAATCAACTCAATTCCTGTAATTCAAACAAATCACTAGTTATCAACCTCTACCACCAGTGGTACTAGATTGTATTCATATGCCATTATGAGTCCATTAACCAAAGCATATAGCTCTGCATAAATTGATGTGTCCCTTGGGATAGCACCTGAGAAACCTAATATCTATTCAGCTTTTGAGTTTCTTATTATCCCTCCAATGTCATCAGTTGTGGCTGAGTGTGCTCCATCGGTGTTTAACTTGTAGAAATTGTCGTTTAGAGGACTCCACTTTAGGTTTGCCTTTTTTCTTTACTTTCCTTTGTGAGAATAGGCTGCTAAATATGAAAATTCAGCTGCTTGCTGAGTTGTATGTCTAACGCTAACCTTATCCCGAGTCAAGTTGAAATTATTTTTGTTTCGAGTTAGCCAAGTATTCCACAAACTTATTGGGAAGAAGGTTTGAGGGTTCATATTGTAAGGAAGCGTTAGACCTTTGTAGTTTATAAGCTCATGCAACCAGCGTTGTGTGCAAGAAATGTTTGTGATTGTATTAATATGATGTGTTGTGTGCAAGAAATGTTTATGATTGTATTAATATGATGCATGAGTCCAAACTCCTGCCAGTATGCCTTAGCATTAACGCAATTAAGAAACAAGTGCCCAATAATTTCATCATCTTGTTGGCAGTAAGGGCAAGAGGCATCCAGAATTAGATTAATTTTCCTAAGGAAATCTCTAGTTGGTAGCTTGTTGTGATATAGTAGCCAAATGAAGCTTTTGATTTTTGGTTGTATAGGGAGCTTCCATATCCAGGAGAATTTAGGTGAATGGTCTGTCATAAACAACCAAGATTCATTTGGATTTCATGGATTTTCTTTCCTATGCATATTAATTTTCTCACTTATAGGCAAAATACATGTCACGACCCAAAACCGGTCCAGGTCGTGATGGCGCCTAACGGTGGCGTTAGGCAAGC
>MDKH01129786.1:0-39956 GCA_005239495.1 Nicotiana undulata
TTTGAACAAATGATATTTGAAAGGGCAGTATCTGGGAAAGTATATTTTGACAAATGATATTTGAAAAAGCAGTATTTGAGAAAGTATATTTTGACAAATGATATTTGGAAAAGCAGTATTTGGGAAAGTATATTTGGACAAATGATATTTGGAAAAGCAGTATTTGGAAAAGTATATATGAACACCACGTATTTTGAAGGAAGTATGCTTTAAGGATTCCTCTTTAAAAAGATATAAATATACATTCAGAGAAATTATGTTTCAAAGAAGTTTTCCTTCTTTCCGAAATGATTATATTTTCAAAACCTTCAAATCTAAACTCACAATTTAAATGTTTTCACTCGACGTTTTTACCAGCTCTATTGAGTTTATTGGTTTAAGCATGATATGAAGAAATTGATATAGTGATAGGTTGTTAATGCTTATTGGGTTGTGACTTCGACTTTGGCTTGACATTTCTTAGGTTCTCTTTGCGTATTTCTACTTTGTTGTCGTAGATCGTATTGGCTGAGTCTTCTTCCGTGTTATTCTATCTTACTGTTTATTTCAGCGAAAATCTTTAGATAGACATTACGTTTCGGTCATTATCTTCGTACTTATGCTTTTTTCTTATTAGACCAGTGGGGTCTTGACTAGTCCTCGTCACTACTTCACCGAGGTTAGTCTTGATACTTACTGGGAATCATTGTGGTGTGCTCATACTACTCTTCTGTACATTTTTTTTTGCACAGATCCAAGTATTGACCGTTAGTAGCTGCACGGATCACTGTTGATGAGGAGACTCAAGGTAAACCTGTTGCTGCGTTCGTAGGTTTCGGAGTCACCTTCCAGTTTATCTACAACTGTACTTATTCATTTCTAAACAGTTGTAGTTAGATTTTGTAGAAAGAATTCGTAGAGCTTATGACTTGTATTTACCGTGTTTTGGAAAATTGTAAACTCTGTCAAGATTTCCATATCGAGACTGTTATGTTTTATTTCATTATTGTTGATGCTCAGTAATATATTAGACTTACCTAGTCCCTAAGACTAGGTGCCATCACGGTGCCCAACGGAGGAAAAATTGGATCGTGACATTTATATTCATTTTAAATGCATTAACCCACCAATTGTCAATTTTGTTACAAAGATGTTGAAAGATCAAACCATTTAGCAGACCGTCTAAAGCACTTAGATATCATTAACGCTACACTTGATTCTTCAGTGTGTACTTCCTAATATGATATAATAGTGACTTAGTTAATTCGCAAAGTCAAAGTTTTCCATCGGTTCAAGAAAGATGCATTTATCATTCTGCTAAAGACTTTATGTCTTCGATCTCTCGATTATTAAAACTAAATGACATATTTGATAAATTTAAAAAGGTTTATGGACAAATTATCTAGTTACGAGAAAAGTCAAGAAAATTGTAGATATTTTGTTCAACAACCAATCCTTCTCCTTCACCGTCCTTGAACGACAACCGCTCATCAACTCCAATCTAAATCCTTAATTGGTTTTTTCTCTTTTTGTTTCTTTCGTTTTTCCTTGCATTAAAAATTCTGAGAACAAATATATTGACATGATGACTATTCCAACTTGGCACAGCTGTCCAAGGTGGTAAAACTTTGTGCTGAATAATTTAATGAATCATATAAAGCAACCAAATTAAAACATGTAACGATGAAAATTATGTGGCTGCCGAGGCTCTAATGCTTGAAAAGTCTCCTTGTTTCTTTCACGTCTAGAATTTAAATAGTTTGTGAATTTAACAAAGCAAATTATGAATGACAATAAAATAGAAAATAACAAAGAAGTATAAAATTTAACGTGATTTAGTTATCCACGCGTAGATGAACAGTCCGTTCTTCCAAAAAAGAATACTAAAAGGAGTATATAACAATAACAACCTATCTTACAAATTTTAGGTTTATAGATAAGACAAGCAAATACTGTTTCTTATAATTTCCACATTAAAAGGTCGAGCATATGATGCTTTAATTCTTCCTCCTTTATCATTTTAATGCCTTTATTCTCATGATTCTAGCTGAACAACGTTGAATATAATAATAATCCAATGGGATTTTAAACATGTAAAGTACATTTTAATTTATTTATGCCCGACTGAGACTACAATTCTAAGGTTTATAATCCTATTTTTTTCGAACATAAATGATTTTTAAATGATTAATGGTTAGGAATTACCATCAACGAACTATTAACATTCCTTCCTTCTTTTTAAAGTTTAAGTATCACGTGACATACTCAAACCAATTTACTTAGTGCTTGATTAGATAATCTCTCAATTTGCTGGAGCTATCAAAAGTTACTTATTTTAATTTGAAAGGACCAATTTTTCTTGTTTGGCCAATTCATTTGAAAAATATTTATTGCAATATTTGATAAGCAAATTATGTTTCGTCAATATTTTCAAAAAGTTTTTTTGAATGTCAAATTACAAAAAAAAAAATATATATCAAGGTTCAATTTACGATGGGCACTATTTAAAAAAGAGAATAAAATTAAATATTTACAATAAATTTATTTTATTAAAATATAAATATTAAATCACAATTCAAACCTATTTTCTAGCGTGGTATAAGACCTCACCTCAAGAATGGAGAGTTGAAATAAAGACTGAAAAGCATTACAATAATGGATTATATATAGTTTCGTGATATATGTGAAAATTTATTGCACAATAATAATAAGTGTGGATTCACTCCTTTCTTCCTTTCTCTTATCATTCTCCTAGGCAGGGGTGTATAAATAAAACCGACAAACTACACCAATTTAATAATTTGAGTCAAATCGAGGGAAAAAAACTCAATTATAGTTTGTTTTGATTTGGTTTGGTGTTGGAGAAAAAACCCGATCATATTTGGTTTGGTTTGATTTTAATTAAAAAAAGTCAAACCGAAACCAAACCAACCCGACATTATATATAGAAGTTTAAACATATTTAATAATAAAAATATTTATTGTAGTGTAATTTATAAATCTTTCATAAGTCTTTTCATAGTTTTATCTTTTAACGTATTATTTCAAGCTTGGGCTTATAATTTTTGAATGCTCCAATAAGTTTTATAGTCCATAAATGTTAGTAACTCTAATAAATCCTAAACAAAAATCAAATCAATACTAATGCTAATAAAAGACTTTCAATTCAATTTTACGATGGATGAAAATAGTGTTGAGAATATCTATTTTTAGTTTTTCTATGGTTGAGATAAAATGTATAACTTATTTTTCTTTTAGTAGTTAGTCATGTAAATAATAGTACTTATTAGTCATAATTTTAAATTATATTTGTTTTCATTATGGCTTATTAATAATATTAATTTTATGCGATTTTATTATCTTTATTGTTGAATATTTTAGGACAATGCTATTACTCATCTCATATTTATGTTATTTTATTGAAAAACACCTTATATAATTCTGTCTTAATAGGATTAAAGAAATATTTGGAGCACAAATTTTATGTTCTATGCTATGAAGACTTTATGAAGAAAAAAATCGAAAAATCTGAAAACCCGAAAAACTCGATAAAAACCGAGATTAAAAAACACGACATTTATTGGTTTCGTTTGGTATATAAATTTAAAAACCTGATGCAATTAGTTTGGTTTGGTATTAGAAAATCTGAACCAACCCGACATATGTACACTGCTACTCCTATGTAATAGAATATGTTTTTTTAAATAAAAAATACTGCTTTGGTAAAATTGGAAATATACAGTATATAATAAAGGTATGCTGATATAATTCCCGAAATATTAATTCATGCTTTAAGACATGAAGAGGACCCAAGAGCAATGGACATTTCCTTATTCATTTAGTAGTAGTAGTATTTATTTAAAACACGTACTCATCTGTCTCCTTTGACCCCGTCCTATTTGACCTCTGCAAAATAATTCATAAATATGGAAAGAAATTCTAATTCCACTTTCAACTTTCCACTCTCTCTTTCTTCACTACAATTCTCCATTACCTTTTTTTTCCGAAAACCCATAAAAACACACACACACACACACAATCTGTGCATGTTCTGAAATCCTATATCAGTGATGCCCAAGTGTTTTAGCTTAACAGCTACAAAGAACAGATGCCTCAAATCCAGTTTCAACAGTCGGGGTCTCCGATCTACTCTCACTGACCTCAAAGATGGCACAGTCATGCACTGTTGGGTACCCAAAACAAGAAAATCAACCCGACCCGACTTGGTCCTGATTCATGGGTTCGGAGCCAACTCCATGTGGCAATGGAGCGAAACTGTACGAATCCTCTCACGGCACTTTAACGTCTACGTCCCCGACTTAGTATTCTTCGGCGACTCCTACACCACCCGAACCGACCGGTCCGAGTCATTTCAAGCAGAGTGCGTGAAGCGCGTGATGGACGCAAACTCGGTGGTGAAGATGAGCGTTGTGGGGCTGAGCTACGGTGGTTTCGTGGCGTATAATATGGCGGCGCAGTTTAAAGATTGCGTGGAGAAAGTGGTGATTTGCTGTGCCGGAATTTGTTTGGAGGAGAAGGATTTACAAGAAGGGTTGTTTGCGGTAAACAGTGTGGAGGAGGCGGCCAACATTCTGCTGCCGCAGACGGCGGAGCAAATGAGAGAGTTGATGGGTTACACGTTCGTTAAAGCTCCGGCGAAAGTTTTGCCTTCTTGCTTGCTTACTGACTTCATTGATGTAAGTGTCTTATTTTTCAATTATTTCATCTTAATTACATCTTTGTCTGCCTCTTACATTACCATATTTTTCTCCCATCCTCTCATGATTAGGCACCTCAAGTTTACTTACATAATTCTTAGAGAGGAAGATAAATTTTATTTAATTCAACTACATACAGTTGAAGCATATATACATTGAATGTGTTCACGGGCAGTTGAAGATGCAGATCTACCAATTTAATGTTTCAGTAATATTTTTAGAATTTAAATTTATAATAGACGACGAAAGAAGGAAATGATTTAACATAACTCTTTACTATTTGAATATTTAAAAAAAATCTGTAAAGAACGTGTTTTATTTTCAGATATTACATGTCTAAAACAAACTAAAAAGAAATTATAATAGGTCACAAAATCAATTGTGGTTCCACGTTCGGAATTTGCAACATGAATAAAAGTATCGAATAAAAACTTCTTTTCCTTGAGATAAACCGCATAAGGTTTTTAATAATTGTAAAATCTAAAAATATCACAAAATACTCCGGCCCATTAGTTGAACGTGAAGAGAATGAATATGACAGACGATTTAGGATCGTACCTATTTTAATTTATTTAACATAAAGCTCCAAACGAGTGGTTTAAACTTTAATGGTTGGTTTGGATTGAATTTAGTGGTGGATAAAGGAAAAAGCCCTAGATTCTTCTTGCATTTACCAAAAGGATCGACTAAAATAAAGTGAATCAACCACCTGTACAAAATGCCAAATCCCCACTTAATTAGATTCTTTAATCCACTTTTTCTGCCCTCCAGATCCGATGACAGAAATTTAATTACTCGTGCACGCGTTTATATCATTAGCTTATAGTTAATTGATATATATCTTAATTTACTATTGCTTGAAAATTATTATTAAGAAAAAAAGATCTACCATTACCAAATGGCCAGTGGAACGTTTCATGTGTTGCTTACCTAAACCAATTTTGATTAGATCATTTGTATTTGTCATAACTCATGGTGAAAATAATTTTGGTTGGATGAGCAGGAAATGTTTACAGATCATGTGAAGGAGAAGAAAGAGCTGCTTCTCGCAATTGCCAAAGACAGGAAGCTTTCCGATCTACCTAAGATCACTCAGGTTTTTCCCTTTTGTTTGTCTTCAATAATACATTAATTAATTAATTAATATAATGTTGCTTTCTTTACTGCAGGCAACGTTAATAGTGTGGGGAGATCAAGACAAAATATTTCCTTTAGAACTAGGTCACAGATTGAAAAGGTTCATTTCCACTACTGGGTCTGGGTTAGTTGGAATTTATTTACATAATCGTTGATCCACATATATGTTTCGTTTGGGGTTGTGACTGATATGTAAAAATTATTGGTGGCAGGCATTTAGGTGAGAATGCTGAGCTTGTGGTGATCAAGAATACAGGCCATGCTTTCCTTTATGAGAAACCCAGAGAATTTCATAAGCCTTTGAAATCCTTTCTCTTGGGTTCCACTAAAAGTCAGAATGCTCAGAATCAAACGTAATTCACTTGCTGCCTGTAATTTGGGGAAATATCTCAATTTTTGCTATGTAATTCTTGTAGCTCTCATTCAGAGCCCACCATCCTACGAATATTTTCATTTCTGATATTCACGGTCTACAAAACAATCCATAAGAAAGTTGACTTATTAATAACTTAAAATATAAGAATAAAAAAGGTTTTCAGCCAGACAGCCTCAAACATAATTTTACTTTCCTGATCTCGAAGCACTGTCATGTCTCGTATGGAAGCCATGAAACACAAATACATTTTCCTGAAACAGTCTCTCTACCTCGATTAGGTAGGGGTAAGGTCTGCATACAGACTACTCTCCTCATACTCCATATGTTGGGATCAAAATGGGTTTGTTATTGTTATATATATGTAGCTAGAAGAGGCAGAAACAACCAATTTTAGTAACCCGCCCAAACTTTCCAAAATTAAATTGATTGAATTATGAACCATTTGTTGACTAGACCTAACAGAGTGAACCAAGGTAACTCATACATCAACATATTATGATTTTGCCCTGAATTTCTAATCTATTATGACTTTTTTTCTTGAAGGAATGGAAAAAGATTCCTAAAAAGATTAAATCTCCTTAGTATGTCTTATCCTTTTCTTGGAAGACAAGTTTCGCACATCTATAAATAAGGATCTTTACTTCTCACAAGAGCACAAAAATATCCACAATGTAGTCATTAAAGAGTTTTGTTTAAGGGGAGATTTTTCTCTCGATAATTTTTCTTCTTTTATATTAGTTTTATCAAACTATTATGCTTAGTTTAGTATATTTTTCTTTTGTCGCCATGATTTATCGTCCACCAAGCTTTGTATTGTTAGTTTCCGCATACACCATGTTATTTCGATCTCAACCAGTGGTATCAGATGAAGACACATTTAATGTTTGTCTTGATAAAGACGATAATAAAGATTTATTCAACATGCTATATGTGGAAATAAATTTACAATCACAATTATATTCAAAACGCCTGCTGCTGCATCTTTATTGAAATAAAACTCTTTCTAACCCATATTTTGACCGCTTTTAACTAATGTCAGTTTTAAGTCATGCCAACTTGCAACGCATGAGTTCCAATGCCAGTTTTAACTCACGCTTCTTTTTAGTGCATGAGCTTCTTTTACCCCATGTTTATTCTTAACACGTGGGCTCCTTTTAACCCATACTTGGCCTTCTTTTAACCAATACCAAGATTTTCAACATATACCAATTTTTAATCATGGCAAGCAGCAGTGATGAAGATTATGTGGAAAAGGTAAATCAACTTTCTAATCTATTAGGACTCTCTTTCTTCAGAGCAAAATCCTAACACAACAGAGGTAAGATAATATAATCCAACAATTCAATATAGAAATTTATGTAAGTTTTGGAAGAACTTAAACTAACAATTTAAGAAAATATACTGGTACTCGCAATTTTGTTAGAAAAAGAGTAGGAAAATGAGAAGAAACTGATTCATGTTAGGTGAGTTGAGTCATAACGGGTTATTGACCCAACGTATTTTGACGCGAGCCAATGTTCGATAACCTGCCCATTTGCCACCTCACCTAAAAATGTAAGCTGTATTCCTAATAATAGTACATGCGCATCATGCAAAAAGAAGCAGCAATTCATTCATCACTGAAACTGAAAAGAAGTCAGGTAATGTTTATGTATGCAGGATGAGATACAAGCCAATAAGGCATGATTCCCCGGAACATTATATGAAAAACAACGCGTTTTCCACAAGCTAACATGTAGACAGTTTACAACTTGAGCTAGTTCTGCAAAGACACACACACAAAAAAAAGGTGTATTAAATAATGTGACATGGCAGGGTTCAACGTAACTGTCCACACTACCTAATGGCATGTGGAGTAATTCAGCAGAGACAAAATGGTAAAATACTTTCACATTGATGCAAAATTACAGCCAGGAAGTACACAATTGTACAGCATTGGTTTTATTCCCATGACATATTAGTTACTAATACACAAGTAGTAAACAGATATCTCCACATGGAAACAAGATATAAAAGTGAATTGTTAGAAATCATACCTCCCCTTGACGCTCATCACCCTTAGAATGTTCACCTGTCAAAATACTCACAGGTCAACCTCTTTTTCATATCAGCTCAATCTTTTACATCTTTATTTTTAATTTGTTCGATGACTCAATCAATCGTATTTGTTGATGAAGATTCAAAAGGAGCACTCATTGTATTAAACCATAATGAAGGGAATTAACGTAGAAAAGATTGAAGCATACCTCCCTCTTCAAGGTCTGAGGTCCACAAATTGAGATTATCCCTTAGGAGCTGCATGATAAGGGTGCTGTCCTTGTAGGATTCTTCACTAAGGCTATCAAGTTCCGCTATTGCTTCATCAAATGCTTGCTTCGCCAAGTGGCATGCCCTGCTATGACGTGGATATTTTTAGAACAAGATAAAACAGGGAAACAAAACAAGTTCTGCAATCAAATCAAATTACTAGTTAAATCACCTTGCCAAGGCATATTCGCATGTGCAAACATAAAGAAGAAACGTCAAATACTCATAGATTACCACTAAGGGTGGCAAATGAGCGGGACGGGGCGGATATGGGCGGGTCGAAAGGTGGTAATGCAAAATGGATAATTAACCCGACCGATATTTAATACGGATAAAAACGGGTTAACCGACAGATAATGAGATGAGGAATGAGGAACAAGGGGATATAAATGAAAACCAATGGTAAGTTTACAGCTTCTCTCGATTCAAAACATTTATAGCTTTTCTGTTCAGAAGGTGGTCTAACCTCTCTGGTGAATTCAGAATCTCATAGTAGAAGACTGAGAAGTTCAATGCAAGTCCAAGTCTAATTGGATGAGTAGGAGCAAGATCTGCGCTAGCGGTCGCAGTAGCAGCCTACAAAATAAGAACAATAAGCTTAATTAAGAACAAGAATCACAACAAGGAAACAAATGCTGCAGATAGACATGGAAGAAGATTGAGCCAAATCTGATAGCACGGAACAAAAGAAACCTCATATGCTTTAAGTGACTGATCAGCTGCCTCTTTACGATCATCCCCTGATTTGAACTCTGCTAAATAGCGATAGTAGTCTCCCTTCCTAGAGGTGAAGTGAAAGGATGTAAACTTGTAAGCAAATATGTATTCAACTCCATCACAAACATCGACGAGACAAAAGAAAAGACAATAAAAGGGGGAAGGAAATATAAGAAAAGAAAGCAAGTGAAAAAAACAGCAACTCACATCTTATAGTAGAAGACAGTAGATTCTCCAGTAGTCGACGAAGGAACAAGGTGCTCATCGATCACCGACAAAATGTCGATACATATTTTTGTAAGTTCGTCTTCAACCCTCTGTCTGTAAGTCTTTATTCTCTTAACATTCTGCTCATGACCCTTACTCTCCTCCTTTTGTTCAATTGAAGACAATATCCGCCATGAAGCCCTTCTTGCTCCAATAACATTCTTATACCCAACTGACACCAAATTCCTCTCCTCAACAGTCAGTTCGACATCCATCTTAGCAACCGTCTTCATTGCTTCTACCATTTCTGGGACAAAAGGCAGAGAGTGCACAGAAGCATGAATATCAGAACTTTGAAGAAATCAAATTAGTAAATAAAAGATCACATGAGATTTCTTCTCTCATTCGCACTCTTGGCCTCTAAGCATAATAGCTCTTTCTCCCCACCGCTTTCTCATCTATAAGAAAGATTTTGTAAGATAGACTTAGACCAACATGATCAACAAGCCAAAACTCTACCTTTTATGTTTCGACATTGCATTAGGTATCTTAAAACTTAGATTTCTGTTAGGTTGCTGCATATACATCACAAGATGTGGTCAAAGCGTAATGCAAGTACTTAGCTTTCTCTTTTCTTTATTATTATTTTTTTTTTTGGTCGAAATACGGATTCAAAAAGCTTTGACGTATTTTGTACCCATAGCCATAGGCGGAGCTAGCCTTTCGGCTACGGGTTCGGCCGAACCCAGTAGCTTTTGTATAAACCATGTATTTGTCTTAAAAACTCTATTGAGTATGTATAAATTATTAATTTAGAACCCAGTGACTTGAGAAAACTAAATCTCGAACCCATAAACTTCAAATTCTGGCTCCACCTCTGCCCATAGCTACACACAACCTAACATATATACGTCCTACTATGTAAAAAACTAGATAAACCTAGAAAACAAATTATAAGGCAAACTTCTTTTCCAAAGTCATGCTAGTTGAAATCGGCATTCATAGATTTTAGTAGTCATCTCAAATAAAAGCCAAATATTTCACCAATAGTTTTCATGTTCGCCACGTCTAGGTAAAAGCTCTCTTAATTGATCTTAAGAAGTAATCAATACAGTTAGAGACTACAATTCTGGTAGAAATTTAAACCTTCTTAATTCAGTCTTCATCTATATATAATAGAACGTCAAGAACTATTTAAGGCCATTTACAGTCTAATTTGTTAAAGAAAATGATAAATTTAAAAGAAAATAATAGGAAAACAATCAACAACCTCGTGTTAAAAGCGTGTAAAGACTGAGAAGAAAGCAAATTGAACAAAAAAAAAAAAAGTTCACAACTTCAGGAAAACTCAAAAGAACAAAATCCAGAGACAAAAACAAGAGAACACCCAGTAAGTTTTTGCAACCAAAAAGATTTCAATTTTCACCCTCCTCGAACATCAAATCAAAAGCAGAGAACTGACACTAAACATCTACTCGCATACACAAACAAACACACAACTACATCAGCATTAAAAAAAATCAAACAATTTAAAGTAATTAAAATGAATACCATCATATCTCTCAGCTTGCTCAGCCAGCCTTGCCAAGTAAACCTGTTTCTCTCTTTCCTTCTCCATTTCTCCGCTCTCTCTCTCTCTCTCTCTCTTTGGGTATCTTCTTTGAATTATATGATTCTATATATGAAGACTTTTACCTTTCTATACTCTTTTTTTCTTTTTCTTTTTAGTATTTGTTTAGCAAGAAAATGATTAAAATAAAGCTCCTATTTTTTATTTTCGTATATGCGGCATTTGGTAACTGCTTTGAGGGGGATGTACTGATACTGGTTTATAGTGGGAACAATGGGCTGTTAAATCTGCCTTGGATTCCGCCTATCGCCGGCGGTGAAATCTGAACCGTAGATTTCGAGGTTATAGAAATGTCAGCCGTTGGATGCAGCCTGCAAAAGATGACGCTTAACAGGAAGCTGTCGGTCACATGGGTGTCGAATTGACTAAGATTTTACAGTAACTGCTTTCAATATTGTCGGACATTATAATACTCTCTTCCTTTCAATCTAATGACCTTATTTTCTTTTTAGTGCGTAACAAAAAATATTTAGAAATAATTTATTTTTTATATTAATTTATAGTTATACAAAATATATGTATTTTATTTTTATACATATTTAAAAAAATTGTCTTTTTTCTTAAATATCGTATCCATTAAAATAGATTCACATAGATGAATACGGAAGGAGTATAATTTTGAGGCAAAATTTTTAAGAACTTTCTCTATAAATTATGTCATATAAATTTAAAAACTTTACATTATTAGAACGATTTAACTTGTTCTAAATAACTTACTTACTACTATTTATTAATAATTACTCCATCTTATTCAATTACTCAATTCGAAATCGAGCGAGCGAGCGACGACGATGCGATACTTGTCTTCTTCTCACTTTGAGAGCTAGAAGAAGAGTTTCTCATATATATACATAGATTTTCTTTCCTTCTTCCAATAAGGGACAAAGTGCACTAATTCAAAATTTCACTTTTCTCCATTTCTTTTCCCACCATTTTCTTCACTCTCTTTAAGCTACATCAAGCTTAAAATTAAGCTACACTAAACTTAAAGACCAACAGAATTACAATATCAAAATTATATAATGATGGAATAATTTAATGAATATACATTTATTAGAAGATGTTTGGTTCTTGAACTAAAAATGGGATATACCATATAATATAAATACGTGTTTGATATATATATATACCAGATAAGTCATTGGGACACATTTTTATTTCAATTCAACCTTGAATTATTTAAATGACTTTGGGAGAAGAGCCTTAGAGAAAGGCATTTTTCTTATTTAGGCTGGTATTAACTAATCATGAGTTTATTATTCCACCCTATATCATACACTACTAGAAAATTGCCAAAGATCGTCCAAACCATACCGACCGAAATCGGTCGAAAAAAGTGTAATTTGGTCGTAAAAGTCAAATAATCAATTTCAATTAAATATACCGACCACCATCGATCGGTAAATGTGGTCCCACAATATCGAAATACTGTATCATCTGACACGTTCATATTTAGGACCAAAATCGGTCAGAACACCGAGCTACATAAGCAACTATATCCTTCTTTATCCTCCTCCGCCAATAATGTTGCTGCAAGTCCTGATACATCTTTGCGGTGCCCGGATGAATAGAATACCGGGAATTGTGGGCCTCCTCAAGAATCAACTCACAAAGTCCATCCACATTAGGCACACAAACACGACCCTACATCCTCAAGACTCCGTCATCTCCAACAGTAACCTGCTTAGCACCATCGTTCCACATTGTGTCCCGAAGGACCAACAAATGAGGGTCGTCATATTGTCGATCTCTAATACGCTCAAACAAAGAAGACCGAGCGATTGTGCTCTGAAATATCCAGCCTCACAAACTGGTTGGTCAAAGTCTGAACATCCGATGCTAGTGGCCTCTCACCGACTGGAATGAATGCAAGGCTGCCCATGCTCGGCGTCTTCCTACTCAATACGTCGGCCACCACATTGGCCTTACCGGGATGGTACAAGATGGAGATATCATAGTCTTTCAATAGCTCCAATAACCTGCTCTGTCTCAAATTGAGATCCTTTTGCTTGAACAAATACCGAAGGCTCCGAAGATCCGTGAAAACCTAACACGACACGTCATAAAGATAGTGCCTCCAAATCTTTAGGACATGAAAAATGGCTGCCAACTCTAAATCATGGACAGGGTAATTCTTCTCATGAACCTTCAACTGTCGCGACGCATATGCAATCACTATGCCCTTCTGCATCAGTATCGCAACGAGCCCAACACGTGACGCATCACAATAGACCGTGTAAGATTTTGAACTTGTGGGCAACACCAACACCGGTGTTGTAGTTAAAGTTGTCTTGAGCTTCTGAAAGCTCGCCTCACACTCGTCTAACCATCTGAACGGGGAACCCTTCTGGGTCAACCTAGTCAACGGGGCTTCTATAAATGAAAACCCCTCCACAAATCGACGGTAATAACCCGCCAAACCTAAGAAGCTCCTAATCTTAGTGGCTGAAGTGGATCTAGGACAGTTCTGAACTGCCTCAATATTCTTAAGATCTAACTAAATGCCCTCAACTGATACGATTTTCCCCAAGAAAGGGACTGAATCCAACCTAAACTCGCACTTCGAAAACTTGGCATATAACCAGTTGTCTCTCAGAGTCTGAAGCACAACTCTAAGATGTTGATCATGCTCCTCTCGATACGGGAGTAGATCAGGATATCGTCAATAAACGCAATCACAAAGGAGTCCAAATAAGGCTTGAACACTCGGTTCATCAAATCCTTGAATGATGCTATGGCATTTGTCAACCCAAAAGACATCACTAGAAAATAATAATGCCTGTACCCAGCCCGAAAAGTTGTCTTAGGGACATCGGATGCCCTAATCCTCAATTGTTAGTAGCCAGATCTCAAATCAATCTTCGAAAACACCTTAGCACCCTGAAGCTCATCAAATAAGTCATCAATCCTCGACAATGGATACTTGTTCTTGATAGCTGACCTTGTTCAACTGCCGGTAATCTATGCACATCCTCGTCGATCCATCATTCTTCTTCACAAACAACACTGGTGCAGCCCAGGGCGAGACACTAGGTCTAATGAAGCCCTTATCAAGCAAATCCTGCAACTGTTTCTTTCAATTCTTTCAACTCTGGCGGAATGGAAATGGGCTGAGTGCCCGGAGCCAAATCAATACAGAAATTAATATCCCTAACGGGTGGCATCCCCACCAGGTCTGCAGGAAATACCTATGGAAAATCACGAACAACTGGCATGGTATCCAAGGAAGGAACCTTTGCACTAGAATCACGATCATAAGCCAAATAGGCCAAATACCCCTTCTCGACCATACGTCGAGCCTTTATATAAGAGATAACCATGCTGGTAGAATGGCCAGGATTCCCTCTCCACTCTAATCGAGGCAACCCTGGCAAGGCTAAGGTCACCGGCGTGACAGTCCAATATGGCGTGATAAGGTGACAGCCAATCCATACCTAGTATAACATCAAAATTAACCATATTGAGAAGTAGAAGGTCTACACTAGTCTCAAGGGTGCCAAGGTGGGTATGGATCCATTTATAATTGAAGAAAATATTAGGAAAGTGTATTATGCTCCATATCCATTGCGGAGGGATAAGTCTGATTGGTTGGTTGTAATTAAAACTAAGCGTGTTGGTAGGGTGGAAGTTGAGATTGTGCTAGATGTTGCTTACCAAAACGATACCTCAAGCGTTAACCAAATGGTGGACGATCAGTTGGAAAATGACTTGAAGCATCCTAAATGCTTATTAGAAAAGGTTGATATGGAGGAAATAACAACCATAGAAAATGAGGACGAAGAATCACCTGATGAAGATGAAATAAGTGAAGAGGAAGAATTTTCGGACGAGGAAGGATATTTCGAAGGCGACTAGCATGTTAGTTTTTTCAAGAGCTCTCAACTTATACAGATTTATATTCTCAATTCTAACATTTTCTTTAATTTATACAAATGACTTATAGGGGTCGAGGTAGGTCTAGGAAGGATAAGATGCATATTGATCATGAGGATAGTGCTACACCCTCGCTTCCTTCCACGCCATACTTATATGCCTCCGCTACTGATGGTCGACAGCAATCTTGTAGGCACACATCTTTTCCACCACATCCATCTACTCATCACCTCCCATCAATATTCTTATCACTCTTCACCACAGGGTTATACCACACTTCCTCCACATAATCCTACATATAGTTACATGGCTACACTAGATCGGGAGTCACAGGGCCATGTGGTGATATGCTCGTCTTCTACTCCATTTGCTTCACCACCAGCTGGATCGCATACATCTAGATTACAGCTACCCAGATCGCAACAGTGGTCTGGATCGCAAAAGAAGTCTATATTGCATCCATCTTCATCAGCAACCCCGTCTCTCTCTCCATGGAGTTCGTCTCCTAGCATTTCTAGAATTTGCCTTCGGGATAGTAGAGTTGAGCCAGATGCCTCCCTTTCTACGCATGCTTTAGATACACCGGAGGATGATGATCAAGATACAATGCGGTATGATCGTTATCACAGAATGATCATCAGACCTGAGGGCAATCGGTAAAATTTATTTATAGCTTTTTTAATTTTGCTGAATTATAATAGGTAGTCTTGTTTATTTAATATAATTGTTATATTGCATGTATATAATCATTGAAGCTCTTGGTCAGTTGTATGATGCACCCTATGGGACTTGGAGTGATTTTCCACCGGAGCTCGTAGAGAAAATTTTCAACCAATTTAAGGTTTTAATACAATTTATATCTATTTAAGCATTATTTAATAATATTTTCATCTAACGTTACACACTTCATTTGCAGACTAAGTGTGCATGGGGGACTGGCATAACATTGTCATTCTTGTAAAATTTGAGTTCAAATGTCGTAAGAGACTATCCGATTACTTCTGCTCTGTTCGGAAGAAAAACAAAAAGCCTTCACGGGCACTGCCGTATTTATGGGACGATCTGATGAGGCAATGGGCCACTAAGGATTTCGAGAAGAGGAGTGAACATGGAAAGAAGGCTCAAGCATCCTAGAAGGGTGACTCTTTGTACTGTGTGGGTACAAGGATCATGGAGATTGCGATGAGACTATTGGTAGTTCCTTAAAGTATATAAATTTAATTTTATTGAACTATATTTTATATTAATTTAGTTAACATATTTTATTATATCTGTAGAAAAAAATATAGGAGGAAGCTGACTCATGATGAGTTTTCCGTGGAGGCTCACATCCAGAAGAAGAAGGCACTGATATATCCAAGTAGATGGGTCGAGGACTGGACGGGGACTACATATGTAAGTTTTATAACTACTATAACTTAAAATTAATGTTTATAATGTTATATAGTTAATAATTTTCTATCTCCTAAATAAAGGGTCGCGATAATACTACTATGGAGGAGTACAGTCAGAGATTTCCACCGAATAAGCGAGGCGACCCATCTTCCATTTCAGATGAAGAAGCACATAAGATTTGGTTGAATGTTGTAAATGGTCCTAAAAAGGGGATAACATACGACCTTCTAGAGTGATCATTTCGGCATTATAGGGCTCGATTGCAAGGTATAGGGACTTCCGCCTAGGGCGAGGCACTAGAGAAGAAGATCGCAAAGCTATCAGCGGAGTTACGACATGGTGTGTATTGCTAAACAAAATCTTGAGCTTGTGAATATTTGGTTGGAATAGTTTTGAATGATAATTGTATTGTTGATATTATTTTGTTATTGAACATTTCTATTGATGTTGTTGTGGTTGACGTCATTGTTGTGTTTGGGTTGTTTAATTATTGTTGTTATTAGCATTGTTGTTGTGGTAGGCGTTGATTAATTATTGTTGTTGTTGGTTAATTGTGGTTGAATGGCAGCAATGTAATGATGCCATTATAGGATGGTTATTGGTCGTAATTGGATAGTATAACTTAAAAATTGGCATATTCTACTAGGTTTTTACTCAAAAAACTGATCGATTTCGGTCGAAATGCTCATATTAAAAGCCCAGAAATTCATAATTTCCTAGCGACTTTGGTCAATAGTTTCAATGTGCAATCTGCATAAATTAAAATTTCCGACCGACGTCGGTCGGAAATAACCTTTTTTTATTTAATCTCGGGATTAATAAATAAAATTCAACCAAATATGGAATAAATAATTTTGTATCTAATCTCGAGATTATTATTCCTTATTCCACATAACCCTTAATACTCCATTGCTCTTTGGATATAATCTTCAAGGGCTGCACCGAGCGCCCAATTCTTAGGTACAGCAGCCCCTCTGTTTTGTTGATGTATTGATAGTTAAATGGCGGAGTGAAGATTTTCATAAAAGAAAATGAAAATATAAAAAAGTAAATATAGGAAAAAATTCAGAAAAATTAATTTTATATGTATGAATAAACAATTATTTAGCTACGTAATATAATTCTCCGACGGGTGAACGTCAAACACATCTTGGAAAAAAAGTTTGTGTCGCCTTGTATAGGTCACATCATTTAGTATTCCATCCAAGTTAATCATAATCCCAACGAACTTGTTCTTTTGACTAGACAAAACATTATTTCTTTTTAAATCGTTTTTTGCTTTGAATCAATCTGACAAATATGAGAATTTAAAGTCAATGAATTTTACACTAACTTTTTTTCTCATGCAAATATATATAGTGCGAACTAAAGGCAGTTAATTTTGTCAAACCCGTTAAGTCTGGTCTAGATCTACCATCTTGGAATTAGGAACTAAAAATAGAAAAAGAATCAAGTTGATCGCAGCAAATTGAAATGATGAGCAACAACTTGATTGAATTGAGCAATCATGGTCCCAACTACTAATCAATCATGACATTGACCATTTCTCTCAAAGATAATTAGTCAAAGCACGGGGTGTGGGGGCAAACATAGTATGTTTTGTACCACCGAAAAGTCTTTTGCCTTTGCCAGATCTCCACTGCCCCAAGGCATGCTTTGTCAAAGTCTAACTTCTCTTCTACTTCTTCAATTAATAGCCCCTTTAGCCAACCTTTTAAGAGTGTTTTTTTCAAAAGTACTTTTTAAAAAAGTGTTTTGGTGAGAAATAATTTATGTTTGGCTAATTAATTTGAAAAGCACTTTTAAGCAGTAATTAGTGTTTGGCCAAACTTTTGAAAACTGCTTCTAAGTGTATTTTTCTCAATAATGCTTCTCCGAAAAGTGCTTTTGGAGAAAAACTACTTTTTTCTGCTTCTCCAAAACTGCTTCTGCTTCTCCTCAAAAACACTTTTTTTCCTTCCAAAATCTTGGCCAAACACCTCAATTTTTGGCCAAAAGTGCTTTTGGCAAAAAAAAAAGCTTGGTCAAACAGGCTATAAGTCTTGTATCTCTCTAGACTAGGGGTCGTTTGGTTTAAAATTAAGTTATCTTAAATTATTTATGCCGGAATTAGTTATTCTAGGATTAGTTATCCTGAGATTATTCTTATTGAATGTTTGGTATGTTGTATTAACATGTGATTGTTAATTTTATCGCTTTATCTTGGGATAACTTATTCTAGGATTACTATTTCACTCTCTGATCTGGTAGGTATAAGTTATCCCTTTACAATTTTTAATTCTGGGATAACTTATGCCGGAAATAATAACCAAACAAGGGATAAAACGAGTATTACAAAATTATTTTAGTTTATTCATCATATCATTTACATATTCCAGCTTACCTCTTTTTTCTCGTCTTCTTTTAGTAATCTGGTGCAAAAAGGGAAATTAAAGGAAGTGTTGAATTACATGAATCATTGCATCTAAACTTTTAAACTGTTTGAGATTTAAATTCTTCCTTATTGATTTAAAGTTTGCAGTGTTTTTTTCTTATGCGCTTCTGGCCAAGCACGTAAAAATATTTTGTAATAGGATGGTGAAAGCCGAATGAAAAATAGATTTATCAAAAATATACTCTAACACCATGGTGATTTAAGTGATTCAGTCATCCGAAAATGTATAATGTTAGTGAGAATACAGTTCTATATATTTACTTTACCATCAAATGTCTTATTAGAAACTTTGTACGGTCAGATAAAAAAAAAATCTTTTTTCTCACACCATACAATTCGATGGTTAGCCACGCCACAATTCTATTACTATAGTAAATTTACTTCTAATACAGTACTATAACATATATGTTGATTATCTCTTTATGTTGTTAGAATGTTAAAACTTATATCTAATATAACTGATTCCGAATTATTATAATAAAATATTCTTTGAAATCTGTATACGTCCTTGCTTGCTAACACTATTTTTGGTAACTATCATATTTTATTACCAAGCACGAAAATTACAGCTCAAAAAAACAAAATACTAATTCTGGACATCTTCCCAGAGTTAGTTTCTCCAATACTTCTATTCTACCTACTAATTGTGAATTTACAACTCAAATTGCATTATGGATAGAAATTTAACTCTTCTAATTTTCTTCTTAACCTTGACATCATATAACCCCTTCCACAAACCATTTGTATAATCTGCTTCATTAGTGTTCCTACCAGCCTCTGTTGAGCTCGGAATTCTATGATTTCTCTCCTGCCTCACATAATAGCGACAACTTGCTAGTGTTATTCTGTAAATTTCTGCATTTGCTTACCTGCCTCGAACGTTGTTGCATGCCCATTCTATTTCTTGATTTCACTCTATCGATTGTCTATTAATATTCATTCATTGTAGTAATTTCCTCCAGATTGCTGATGTATATGTACACTTGAAAAACAAGTGTTCCATGCTTTCCTCTTCTACATTGCACATAGGGCATAGTAGCTCATTTCTTATTCCCCATATAGCTAATTTATCCCTTATAGCAAACTTGCCCAGTATAGCCACATACAGAATAAAGATCCACTTTGGCATACCTCCATTGTTACATACCAGTTTCCTCCAAGGCATCTTCTGGTTATCCTGCTTTAGCTTCTTGTATATATAGTTGATGGTTATGTGCTTCTTCTCAAGTACCTCATCCAAGTTGATCCCAACTTCTATCATGTATGGTTTAGCCTTCAAAATCTTCTTCACCATCCATGAAGTTTGCTTAGCTTCTATGTGTTCTACAGTTCTTCCTTTCCCATATAAGTATGAATCCACATAACTCAGAGCTTATCCTTTTTTTGAGCTAAGTTCCATAACGGTTTACATCTTGCAGCTTTATTCCACTAGAGCTTTTTTTGTCACTTCAACTCCACCAGACCATAGAAACTTCCTGCATATGGATTCTATGAGATGGATTACCTTTTTCGAGAATACAAATATTTGAGACCAATATATTTGAATTGATAGCAGCACACTCTTGATCAACTGTATCCATCCAGCATATGAGAGGAATTTGGCAATATCCAAGATGTTATTCTACTCAGCATCTTGTCTAGCAATGGTTGGAATTGAATAACTGACATCCGTTTTGTGCTTAATGGAACTCCCAGATACCTTAGAGGCATCTCTCCTTTAGAAAACCCCAGCTCATCCATGACATTTTGCTGCACTGATGAACACCACCAAAATATATGGAACTATTGCTCTTATTTGCATTCAAGCCTGACACCTTTGAGATTTCCATAAAACAATTGTATAACATGTGGATAGATACTTTATCACCCCTAAAGAATAACAACGGGACATCAACAAATCCCAACTGAATAATTTACAACTTTTCACATCTTGGGTGGTAATTAAAATCTGATTGGTTCTTCAGAGTTCTGAGTAGTCTACTTAGATAGTCCATTGCTAGAAAAAACAAGTATGGAGACAGTGGATCCCCTTGTCTGAGTCCTTTTCTTGTTTTAAAAGGACAAGTAAGACTATCATTTATCAAGATAGAATATGAGATAGTAGAGAGACAATTCATGATCCATTCCACTAATCTGGCAGGAAAGTTCATTGCTATCAATATCTGTTGTAAGAAACCTCATTCCAATGAATCATAGGTCTTTTGCATATCTAATTTTATCATGCACCTTGGAGTAATACCCTTCACCTATTCATGGCTTAGGATGATGTTATCAGAAATAACTATGCATGGTACAAAAGCAGCCTGACTTATATCAATGAGGTTGTCCATAATCTTATGCAACCTCGTAGTGATCACCTTTGATATTATCTTGTATAGAACAATACAACAAGATATAGGCCTATACTCCTTGATTGAATTTGGATTTTTAACTTTTGGGATCAAAGTCACAATAGTGCAATTTATAGACTTATAAATCTCACAAGTATCAAAGAACTGCTTTGTTGCTTTGATTATCTATTCTCCTACAATTGGCCATGCTTTCTTAAAGAAACAAGCATTAAAACCATCACATCCTGGGGCTTTGTTATCATTAATGGTTTTCACAGAATTACATATCTCCTCTGTGGTGATTGGTTATATTAACTTCAGTTGTTGATCCCTTGTCAATATTGCTTAATTCTTCATTATTGTTGGATTAATCGCTGGCATTTGTTTAGCTGCATCCCCTAATAGTTTCTTGTAAAACCCCACAATTTTCTATTACACCTCTTGATCATTCTGCAATAACTTACCAACCCGAGTTACAAGGGATTTGATATGATTCATAGAGAATCTATTCTTCATGCATGCATAGAAGTAGGCACTGTTAGAGTTCCCCAGTTTCAACCATTTTGATTTTGATTTCTGCCTCATTATGCTCTCCTCTATCATTCTCCATTTATCTAGTTTGCCTCTTAGTTTCTTCTTTATATCAACCAAATCTGTTTGATGATTTGGATCATGCATTTGCTCTTGTGTCTCCAGAAGTTGTTTTCTTATTAATTGAACTGTCTCTATAACTTTTTGAACTCTTTTGTGTGCAACTTCTTCATTTCCTGCTTTACTGCTTTAAGTTTCTGCCACACTATTTCCATTCCTTGCCCTTTAGTAGATGTATTCCATGCTTGTTCCACCACTTTTAGGAATTCTAGCAGCTCAGCCACATAGTTATAGAATCTATATGGCTTAGGACCATCCTTTCATGTTTCCTCAATATGAAGGCACACGGGTGTATGATCATATATAAATGGCTCCATCACAATCACTTCCAGTTTCTTCATTGTTGTCATCCATTTTGCGCTGGCAATGGCTCTATCAATTTTACTCCACATATGATTATTTGTCCATGTGAACTTCCTACCTATATATTTTAGTTCATTCATGTCATTATTTAACATGAACTCCCTAAAATCCCTTATTTCTACTTCTTGTACTGATTATTATTTTTCCTATCTTCAATTCCCAGTACTGAATTATAATCCACCATTGCTATCCAAGCCACATCAACTCCATTCTTGACATCTTCTAGTTCCTGCCATAATGTTTTCCTATCCTCAACAGTATGAAGCCCATACACTGCTATAAAATAGAATTGCATTTTGCATGCACCAATACTCACCTTCTCATGTATCAACTGACTGCTTTTCCACATATCACTAAATTGGAGGTTGTTTGGATCCCACATTACTCATATCCTTCCTTTTCAATTCCCATCATAATTTTTAGAATATTTCCAGCATGCTGCAACTTTCTTCATGATTTGCTTCCCTTTTTCTTCATTTGTTCTATGTTCAAATATAGCCATAAGGCTAATTTTATTTATATTAATAAATCTACATAACTCCTTTTGCTTGAAAATAATATTAAGACCCCTTATATTCTAGGCTACTAACTTTATTGTTGTTTGAAAAAATTCTGCACAACCCTTGCAGTCTCACCCCTGCTACTTTAGCCTCTCTCAGCTACTCTACCTTGATCATATTGATGGTCAAGTTCATTATGCTTATTAAGTACATTAAATCAATTTATTACGGTCATCCTTCCTTCATCTGGAACATGTATTGGCTTTGCTGCTGATTTTCCTTTAACTGCCTTCCATCCTTCATTGTTGTCTGCTACTACTTGGCTTTCAACATTTGTTGAAGACTCTTTCTGTTTTACTTTGTCCTGCTTTTTCCTTGCTACCTCTTTTACTTGCCATACTTTCTTCTTCACATTTATCCTCATTGCTTTAACTTTTTCATGTTGCCTTATCTCATTGCAACAATGACCAATCATCAAACATTTACCACAATACTCTGGCTTCCATATATACTCCATTTTTTGACTGAATTTCCTACCAGTTGGGTCATGATCCTTAACAGCTTCAGGTAATGGGACTGTTACATCCATTTCAATAAGAATTCTAGCATATGATATTCTTTCCATTTTAGTCGTGCACTTATCAGCATACAATAGAACCCCTAGCCCACTCCCAATTCTACTCAATGAATCTGCACTCCAGCAATTCAATGGGAGATTTGGCAACGCAACCCATAGTGAAAAAGTTTTCAGGATTTCATCTTTGAAGCTAAAGTCAGACGTCCAAACTTTTGTGATTATAGGTTTGTTTCAAATTGTATGAGGTCTAGAATATAGAATAGCATCCCTATCCTCCATATTACTGAATTTTATCACAAAATACCCCTCATTATGGTAAAATATCATTGGCTTATCCACAAAGTTCCACTGGCTTGCAATAAATCTCTCCAGAGCTCCAATCGTAGATGTATTACCTACAACGTCAGTATCAAAGCATTCCACCATTTTTTTGTTTCCTTTTCCACTTCATTTTTGGCTAATTCCACAGTTGTTTCCCCATTTTGAACTATTGGAGCTACAAAGCTGAGATCATACCTCGTAGTCCAAATCGATTATTTCCCACTAGATTAGCCCATGTCTTGTTCTCCGACCTTTTAGCTTGTGTTTCCTCCTCTATCTGTTGTATCTCCTTCTCCTTGTCATATCCATGTTCTATCGGTTCCTTTTGAAGCTCATTTCCACATGCATGTTTATCACGCCCAACTCTAGTCCTAAAAAGGATAAGCGGTCGCTGCAAATATAATCCGGTCTAAGAGTCCAGAGTCGAATCCCACAGAAAACTAAGGCTTAGCTATAATTATTCAATATCGCTAAGAAACACAAGTCCAAACAATTTCCTAATTATAAAGATTATAATGTTTATTTTTATCTAATTAACTAACAAATACTAGAAAGCAGTACAACTATCAATTAACAAGGATAAGGATTGAAGATAAGACTAAGGAGGTCTAGAGTTATGATTTCTCCAATTGTTGGTATCCTTCCCGCGGTGTCTTTTATAACTCCGCCTAAGTATTCTCTACAGATCCTGAGCACTTTAGGTGCCGTAATTCTCTCTCGAGCAACTACAATAATTTACTACACATATTCTCTCGAACTACGCTAGTTGATTTTATCTAACCGCTCATTATGACCACGTCAAGGCTTTGTTATTTCTAAACCTATCTTTAAACCCGTTGTATCAATTTCTCACATACGTTAGGAGTGACGTTGTTCAACAACCACCTAAATATATATACTTTCTCAAGCAACACATAATAAATCGGCACGGTCAAAAGATGGTCGTTCAATCAACTGAAATAAGCACGTAGTTTTGAACAAATAGACAAATCCAAAGGTTAAATTATATTAAAACATAACAAGAATTCATCCTCCGAGAGGTTCCATCAAAACCCTATATAACAAATTAGATATTCATAATAGTATATAAAACTACAATACTAAAGTCGTAACCAACAATGAAAAATAGGAAGAGGAAGGAAAAACTCGGAGAAGAATTCCCCGCCTTGCTCCTATTATGTCTCTGCCTCCTTAAGTCGAATCTGTGTCAAAAGTCTGTCCAAGATCCTCAAAATACCATTTTTCCATGTATATATACCAAGTAACGTCGGTCCCAAAAAATTATACCTTCTCCTACGCGAAAAGGACATTTTCCCAGGCATGGACTCGCGGATCCGGATGCGTATCCGGACGCGAATTTTGGCCAGTATTCTGTGTCGAGAATTGTTCACCTTGTTCTGTTTGGAATTTGGAAAAACTTAAAACATAAAGGTTGTATCCCTTTGAGTTAGCTTTCCAACCATATATTGTGCAGCACAAATAGAGTTCTGACCGAAAAGTTATGTGCATGTTACTAGACAATGTGCAATATGCCTACTCGATTCTTCGTTCGTTCTTAACTATCAAATTTTGATCTCCGAACACGATACCGACTTAATTCCTTGGGCTTTTACTCAGAATTAAAATTTTCAAATCACTTAAGTTCATTTCATGACATCTACATATCTCGGAATCACTCCTATAAGGCATAAAACACACAATTAGTGCAAAACACTAGCAATTAAAGCTCAAACTCAATTAAAGTGCAGTAAATTAGAGTGTAATAAGCGACTAAAATACGTAATTATAGCATATCATCAACACCGCACACTTAAACCATTGCTCCTCCTCGAGCAATCAAACTACACCTTATATAGACACGACCTTTTTAAACAATTCTCCTAACTCATCACACCAAGAATACTTAAAATAGACTAAGCACAAAAGCGTAACATCTTCACATCAAGATTTGAGTTACAAGTACCACGCATTATTCACAACTCACCCACTTACTCTAAATAGAGGTCACTGATATTACCTTTCCTTCATGAATCAAGTGCCCTCACACCACAAAAGAGAGTAGTTCCACCCGATAAAATTTAAGAACATTTAGGTACTCAAGATAGAAAGAATTCACTAACTCTCAGAAATAACATTCATATGCCACAAAAGATGCACCATAGGCTTTCCCGTAGTCTATTGCTCTACTAATCGAGCTCATTCAGTCTAGGATCAAGTAGGACTTTATTTGGTTGTAATGTAGGTTGCGGGGGTGGGGGTGGGGGGTGGGGGGGGTGTAGGATACATTTAGATATAAGAGGGACTTCACCTCCCTAAGAACTTTAATACATATACTTTAACATTCAAACCCCATACTTATGTCAAACCAAACTCCACCTTCACATAAATGTATATTACCCCATACTTCTTTAAGCATAATTACATCAAGAGTCACCACTTATCAAGGAATATTTTTTTCACAGCAATACAACTATTTTTTTTCCTTTTCTTTCTTTTTTTAATTCAAGTGGCTCTTACTTTTAACAGCGCACCTTTCTCCTTATTTCATTAGTTCCACTCAAAAGCCAAACCACCCACCCCACACTTTAACTTTTACATAGTTCATAAAAATTCAAGTGCCCATGAGAGGTTAGAAGGTTCAAATAGATGGTTAATTCAAACAAATGGATAAGGCTTGTAATGTGATTTCCAAAGAAACAGGATTACAGGCTCAAAGAGGTTAACTACGATACATAACAATTAGGCGGGTAAAATATACATACGGCTCAATAAAGAAACATTTATATCACTTCCAAGACTGAACAAAACTACTATTTCGTTTCGCAAACACACGGGGCAAGTTCTAGGCATAAAATGCAATGCACAGAATAACACCCATACCTCACACACACATGGCACATAACTCACTCATGATTGGTTTCATCAATACACTCTAGTCAAAGTAGTTAAGCAAAGTTAAGCTTATACAATTTAAGGTACTTATACAAAAGTCAAAAAATGAGCCTAAGTGTCACAACCAAAGTACTCAATATTCTCAAGGCATAACAAAGTCAAGAGATATTCTTTCAATTCAAAACACAACACAATGGCTCCTATTTCCTAAAAAAAACTAACTACACCCGGTTCAAACAAAATCCTTGAAAAGAACCGCGACACAAAGAAAAATCAAAGGGGGGTTGCTACACTACCTAACAAAAGAAAATCTTTTTTCTCTGTTTCCTTTTGACTTAAATCCCTCAAGAAAGTTGTCTAATAGGTCCATCGTCGAGAAAAATCTAATCTTTTCTATTTTCGTAAAAAAAAATATTCAATTAAACTAATACAACTAAAATAGCATGGAAAGTCACTCAGAAAATCTCCTCACCCCACACTTAAAATTGTGCATTGTCCTCAATGCACATCATAACTAATAAGAGGGTAAAAGAAACTCCTTGGTAGGTCAAAGGCCGAAGCACTAGCATCTCATGGGGTACTCAGACTTCTCCCAAGCTTGGTCCTTCGTGCGGGTACCTCACACTTAGTTCCAACCATATGGTTTGTTGTTGCATCCTTCCAATAGCTTTGCTTTCCATGCTCATGGAAAATAAAAAATCGACACTACAAACATAATACAATTAAAGAGATAAAAAATAAAATAAAGCAATTGAGCCAGGTTGCCTCCCAACAAGCGCTTGATTAAACGTCGCGGCACGACACAAATCACTTTTTGCCTCCACCTCGAGCTTATGAATTGAACCCCCAATTTGGGTTCATGTTTTCGTTTAGATGAGGTGTGTAGTCCTGTCTGGCAAGAAAAAATCCAGAATGTAGGCACCTTGTTCGTCATTCCTTGACTCCTCAATCAGCTTGGATAACTCTATTTTCATATCGTCATCCAAGCACAATGTAGAAAAATATTTGGAGTGAGGCCAAAGGCGCACAAACACATGAGCTTCAAGACTTTCAACTTCCTTAACATCAATGATACTAGAGTTAACAAAATTTATATCCTCAAAGTCCTTGACTGATTCTAGTCTCACTTCTTCAACATCGACATCCTCAAATTGTATAGGTGGTTGATGTTCTACTCTGACCTCCTCAATTAACACATCAAATTCACATTCTTCTTGGCTATTATCCCCAATATTGGCTTGTTGAGCATTAAAAGCTCCAACCACTTGACTCAATTGAGCCTTCAAGTTGCGAATAATTGCTTCATGTCTTTCTATCTGCAATTTTTTTCCACTACTTGGTTCCAGAAGGCACTTTAACATATCTTTGATCTCCTTCAGGTCCGCATCCCCAAGTTCTTTATTCCTATTATCTTCACAAGAAAATGTAGAACCATCATAGTAAAGAGTTGGGGGAAGATAAGAAATATAAGTTCAACCATGAAAGTGATCATTTTTACCACCACACACATCACACACATTCCACGAATAAGAATGAGTTGGTGCACATAACTCGCTCTCGGGAATATTTTGATAATTTTTCTATGGGTGATTTTCTCCACAATATGCATAAGGAGGATTAAAAATAGAAATACCAACATCAAAACTCTCATAATTCCAAGATTTCATGTTTTTAACATTAACAAGTAAAACAAAAATTAAAAAAAATCAAATACAAGAAATAATAATAAAAGTTCAAACTTGCAACCTAGAAATATGTACACCTACAGCTACACCGTTAATTCCCTGACAACGGCGCCAATATTTGATCACGCCCAACTCTAGTCCTAAAAAGGATAAGCGGTCGCTGCAAATATAATCCGGTCTAAGAGTCCGAAGTCGTATCCCACAGAGAACTAAGGCTTAGCTATAATTGTTCAATATCGCTAAGAAACACAAGTCCAAACGATATCCTAATTATAAAGATTATAATATTTATTTTTATCTAATTAACTAACAAATACTAAAAAGAAGTACAACGATCAATTAACAAGGATAAGGATTGAAGACAAGACTAAGGAAGTCTAGAGTTATGATTCCCCAATTGTCGGAATCCTTCCCACTGTGTCTTCTATAATTTCGCTTAAGTATTCTCTACTGATCGTGAGAACTTTAGGTGTCGTAATTCTCTCTTGAGCAACTACAACAATTTACTAGACATATTCTATCGAACTACGCTAGTTGGCTTTATCTAACCGCTCATTATGACCACGTCAAGGCTTTATTATTTCTAAACCAACCTTTAAATCTATTGTATCGATTTCTCACATACGTTAGGAGTGACGTTGTTTAACAACCACCTAAATATGTATAATTTCTCAAGCAACACATAATAAATAGGCACAGTCAATAGATATCCATTCAATCAACTGAAATAAATACGTAGTTTTGAACAAATAGACAAAACCAAAGGTTAAATTATATTAAAACATAATAAGAATTCATCCTCCAAGAGGTTCCATCAAAACCCTAGATAACAAATTAGCTATTCATAATAGTATGTAAAACTACAATACTAAAAGTCATAACCAACAATGAAAAATAGGAAGAGGAAGGAAAACTCGTAGAAGAATTCCCCGCCTTGCTCCTAGTGTGTCTCTGCCTCCTTAGGTCGAATTTGTGTCAAAAGTATGTCCAAGATCCTCAAAATACCGTTTTTCCATGTATATATACCAAGTATGGTCGGGCCCAAACAATTATACCTTCTCCTACGCGAGAAAAGACACTTTCCCGGGCCTGGACGTCCGCGGCCACAGATCCCGACGCGGATCTAACCGCGAATTTTGGCCAGTATTCTGTGTCGAGAATTATTCACCCTGTTCTGTTTGGAATTGGGAAAAACGTAAAACATGAAAGTTGTAGACCTTTGAGTTAGATTTTCAACCATATATTGTGCATCCCAAATGGAGTTTTGAGCGAAAAGTCATGTGCATTGTACTAGACAATGTGCAATATACCTACTCGATTCTTCATTCGTTCTTTACTATCAAATTTTGATCCCCGAACACGATCCCGTCTTTATTCCTTGGGCTTTTACTCAGACTTTAAAGCTCCAAATCACTTGAATTCATTCCATAACATCTACATAGCTCGTAATCACTCCTACAAGGCATAAAACACACAATTAGTGCAAAACACTAGCGATTAAAGCTCAAACTCAATTAAAGTGCAGTAAATTAGAGTGTAATAAGCGACTAAAATACGTAATTATAGCCTATCATCACATGTGCATGAACCATGGACTAGGGAGTTCCTTTGGTCTGGTTGTTACTCATCTGCATAATTTCGCTCGTAATTGCACCGGAAAGTGGCGTGTTAGGTCCGCTCCTCCGATTTGGTAAAATTGGCCATTCTGTCACCTCTTCTAAACCTTCACCTCTGTTGCATGTTGTTGTTACTCCGATCCTTTTAGCAATGGCTTCAATGGCCACTGCTACTTGTTATTTTGCTTCTTCGTTGGCCCTCCTATGGCCATTCTGATGGCTGAGCACGATACTTCCACTAACATGCTCTAGAGAGAGAAAGTAGAGAGAAGCGAGAGTTGACCCTACTTGCTAACTTTGATTAGGACGTATACGAATCCTTTTATTCTAAAAGATTCGTACATGTCTAATCAAAGCTAAGTTAATGAATGACATACGTATTTAGTACTAGATTATGTTAAACAAAGATGTAAACGCATTTTGAACTCTAATAATTGGCATTGTTATTATTGTCTTATATGACACTAATTAACTTTGAGTGAAAAGATCTTGATTTTCTCGACATTTAGGACCCCTTCCAAAATAAATTTAGGTTTTATTTGGCGAACATATGTTTGGCCATAGATTTTGCCTATATTTTGGCAAAATTCCAAAATCAGCTCAATAGTTGATTTTGGGCCAAAATATTTACAAACACTAATAAGATACATGTCTTTCCAAAATAAATTTGGGAAATATGTTTTGAAAATTGATGTCCAAATGCATTTTCATCTTCAAACCAAATTTCACCAAAATCAGATTTTTCAAAACAAATTTGGGAATCTATGGCCAAACGCTAGCTTAGACTTTAGAGCCCGTTTGGACATAAGAAAATTTTCACTTTTCCGATTTTTTTTCATTTTTTCCGAAATCAGTGTTTGACCATAAATTTTCAAATTTTCACTTGAGGATGTGTTTTGAAAATTTTCGAAAATTTGAAAAACTCCAAAAAGTTGCTTTTCAAAATTTTCGCTCATATCACTCACAAAACTTCAAAACAATCCAAAATTATATTCATGTCCAAACACAACTCTAGTTTTCAATTACCATTTTAACCTAAAACAAAATCGTTTTTTCCCGAAATTTTACAATTCTTATGTCCAAACGCCCACCTAGTATATCATCTGATAGAGAAGTGTTTGAAATATAAGAAACTGGAGTTGGTTCGATATCACATCAAGTTTATAATGTATACATTAACTTGGATGTTGAGGGAAAAGTTTCCACTTAAGAGAAAAGCTTAACCTGTCTAGACAGACCAAAATGAGAAGTGGTTTAGTTTTACTAAAAATGACTACACTACTTTTTTTAACACGATATGACTTTCTTTTTCCATTGAATCTACACCTTTTACATATTTCAAGAATTAAAAATTATTCAGATAATCAATTTAAACTGCGATCTAATTTTCTATTTTATATTAGTGTATGTAACTTCTTTAAACTGAGAATTTATCATTCACATACTACTTCTGTCCTTGCGAGTAGGTAATAATACCTGAAAGTTGATTTCTAACGTTACTCTGGATGGGTGGCCAACCAGCGGGTCAGATTGAATATGGAGGGTCGAAAAGAATAAATTATCCGACCCGATTCATATTTGATACGAATAAAAAAAGGGATAACCAATGAATAATATGTATATTCATATTATCCATAACTTCTTAAATATAATCAGTTTTGGGAGAAATCCTAACCTCTCAAACTTGTCGAATCCCCCATTTGAGGCTTTACAAATATAAAACTTAAAGAGGAATTTACATAAAATACAACTCTTTAAAGACTTATTTATATTTTCTACCGCTGCTTTAGTAAAATTACTTTTAGTACAACTTATTAAAATCATTCTTTTTTTAATTAGATTATATACAACTTTTAATTCCTAAAATCTCTCCTTGACATTCTCGCTCACTTAAAAGCTGATAATCTCTCTCCCCTAGATTGTTGTCGACCCAACAAGCTAATTATCAAGATTAAAGTTGATTTTTGTCATTATTGTCTTATTTAGATAATAAGATTAAAAACTTGATAACAACTTTGCTTTCACTGAATTGTCAAACCATGGATAAAAATCAAAGACAAAAATATTACTAGAATATACAAATTCTTTTTTAGAAGCCTCAATTTCTTCACAGACAATCAAAAGCCTCAATCTCTTTTTGGAAGATGTCTGCATGTTTTCCTGTTATGGCCATACTGTTCTCATATACCGCAAGAAACTTTTGGATTTCTTGGATTGTATTTCCACAGCTGTCTGCCATCGACACGTTTTTGGCCTTCCTGGCTGAACTTGACCAACTGGTGGTAGCACGACCTTCTTATATCTCTAGGAATGTCCCATTTGCTCTCGTTGGGTATAGGAAATATCTCTTGTTCATAGGTTTTTACCATGTAATCAATACTAATGTATACTGAGCAATACTCGTACGCACTCATTCCTCTCTTTATTCGACCGCCAACGCATGTGGGCACGACATTTCATCCTTCTGAAATCTACGGCATGTGCATGCTCTTTCGTTCATATTCACCACATATTGCATATCATCTTCCAATACTGTATATAATGAATATCTTGACGGCTTCACCTGTAATAAGTTAAATTTATGGTTATATAAAATATTATATATATATATATATGATGTTTATCTACGTCAATACCACACAAGAGGGAGGATGATTTGTGTGGTGTCCAATTTTCGCGTGCAACAGTTATAGAAGGACCAGGTTCTTCTATGTGTTCCTACTCCTATAGTTTGCGAAATAATAAATGCAGACTTTAAAGAACACTACAATTTTACGTGAAAAACACCTGGTTCAAAAGGTGAAAAAACTACGACGTACTTTCCAGTAGGATTTTCTCCAAACTCTTCACTAAAACAATGAGCCGAACAACATTTACAAAATAAACTCTTTTGTAAACCTAAGGATTAACTTTCACCCTGTGTGGCAAACTAGCCTCTAGCTATTTGCGACAAACTTCAAGTTAACTATAACTTGAACACTCAGTACCTATTACAATTGCTTCTAGATAAAGCTGAAAGGTACAATTTATAATCACCTACTACAAATAAACTAGACTAAAATACAACAAAGGAACTGGTTCTTCTAGCTGGTTCAAGTAGCTCCAGATTCGCACTCTCCAATTTGGCTTGAACTGCTTGCAAAATTTCTTCGCGAATTTTGCTCTCAATTCTTGATAATTTTCTGCTTTTGTGCGTATGTTTACAATAAGAACATTTCGCAATATATATAGGATTTAGTAGATAAGGAATTAACTAGAATCCTAATGCTACTCTTCCTTGGTGAAAGAGTTCTAGTCAAACTCAACTCCTAAATCCTTCCTTATCTTAGATTCTGTTCTTAATTATAAGGAGTCCTTCTCCAATTTCGTTTTTGCAATCTTTTCGATCAGAAGATATCTCAATTTCACCAGAATACGTTTATCACCTGCATGTACATCTCATGTGCCTTTGAATCTGCTTGTTTATATCACCTGTGATGGACCTGGTTCATCTCGGAGTTCCTTTGTCAATATTCAAAACTATTTCCTTTCTTGGGCCAACAATATATATAAATGGAGATTCAGGAAGAGACATGCAAGAATCCATAATTTTCATACCAATTACGGTTATTACCTATTTTTAGGGAATATGGAGCGTTTGTTATGAAGTAGTGTTGTAATGGTAACCTAATATGTTTATATTGATAATTAATAATTAACAAATTAGAGAATATTTAGGGCCTAAATATACGCTTACCTTCCATTTCAAAAAAAAAAATATACGCTTACCATACAACAGGAGATGTTCCATACGTCACTTAAGGATTTGATGACATTCCCCTTAAATAGGGGAAGTTACTTTATTTTTAGAGTATATTTATAACATATATGTTGTGCAATTTGTAATTCAAAACCAACTAGTATATTATGGAACATTTTACAAATCCTCAAGTAACTATGAAAAATTTTCAAACTTAAACCCATTAGTTATCCATTGATTACCCATTTTCTAAATGTATGGTTCATAACAATATTTGACCCGTTTTTAAAGAGTTCATTATCCAACCCATTTTTTATGACTGAATTTTAACAATTTTCCCACTACGGTGGATTAATCAACATTCAAAGTCAAATTTAAAATTGTAGTTAACGAACTTCGATTCTAAACCACCATATGCACATATTTTTCCCCACAGATTTAAAATAGACAAATCCGCTTTGGTGACTATTGCACTAGGTATTTGTGCTAGTGGGAGGTCGAATGCGTACTACTGGATTTTAAGCCGCTTATCACCAGCTTCCTGGAGACAGAATCAAGCAAGCTTCACAAACTAAAAGCAAACAAAAGCACATAATTGAGTATTGAAACATTGTGTGGTTAGTGTGTCAATAAGTCAAAAGTGACACAGTAAAGCAACAACCAAAAGGCAGTACCTTACGATAAGACAATTTACCACTTGTTAGTTGCCAACCACTTTGAATGCCTAAAACGAAGAAGGTCTCCTTATGTTTCATGCCTTGTGAAATGATTTCTAGTTATTTTAACTAATACAACTTGTAATATAACTTTCTTATCCTAGAGTAAAAGTGATATTAACATAAAAAGGGTAAAAGATGGGGTGGAGGATAATCAGATCACAAAAGCTTCAACACTCAGGTATAATAGGAAACGAGTATCCTTATAGAAAATACCATAAAGTAAACTGAGTTAAAAATAGCAAATAGCAATTTCCTATGGTATGCGGCAGACCTCAGAAATTCCTTTAGTTCAACCATGTATAAAGCTTAAGGATTTCAAGCTCATCGTTTCTTCAGACCAACTAAACTTAATTCTAACTTCCGGATCGCATATTGTTACAAGTAAGTTCTTCAAAATAGATTTTCTCGCTTCTGCACTTTCCTCATCAGTGTCTTCTGCGTGCAGAGTGTTCAGAAATAGAAAGCAAAAACATGTGTTCTGAATTCAGATGGGTTACCTGAATTTTGTTTGCAAAGGATCTAATTTAAGTCAAAATTAGCATACAAATGGAACTAGACAGTGTCTGGACTACACAAAAACAGATCTGAATTCAAAAGTTCTGCCTATTAGTTAAAGCTATATACAAATTTGATACATTATTTTCCTGACGGTGAGTGAAAAAATTCTAATCTACATTACATGAAATTGAAGCAGATTGTTTCAGAAGCTCGACGTTGCACAGTGCTGCCCCAATCGGATAAAACCAACCACAATGACGGTGGCTAAAATAATTCTCAAAGAGCATTATGATTTTAGATATTGGCCATCAAATGAATCAGTTAGTAGAGCTTACCGGTACCACCCGGCTAGTGCTCGACTCTCCAAATGAAACAGAAGCTAAAGACTTGGAAGCCCATGCCTTGGCGTTCATAGCTCCTTCCTGCAAGTTGCTTCTCTTGCATGGCTCCTGCAGTGAATTAGATAACTGTATTGCTCGATTCAGATAGAGCAGAGGAAGCTCCCACAAGCTTCTTATCCTTGTATGTAAATTGGACCTTTCCCAGCTGAAATGAGCAATCTTTCGTAAAGCTGGAAATAACTTATAAAGCAGTCTCGTTAGCACAAATGCAGTGGCCAAGGCCAAATAAGTTTCCTGCTGAAGAAGGTTTTCAGGAGATCTGGCCCAGGAGAATGGACAGTTTTCCTGGTCACTGCCGTGCAATTTCAAATGATTCGAGGAGCATCTAGTTTTGCCAAGAAAAGTGTCATCCACTGAAGCAATCTGAAACCCTGTTTCATATTTAGAGAGAGGGCTTAAGATAAAAGAAAGTCGGAATGATGGCTGCACTTAATAAGCTGCAATCCTAAAAGAATAAACGAACAGCATACTTTACACTTCTGAAGTAACATGCATTTGCTTGAAACCTACTTGCAGCTAGAAAATATAGTTAATGATGTACGCGCGTGTATACCAAATCAGATAATTTGAAAGTAAATTACTCAAAGAGGGAAATGGAGGTTTTGAAAAGAAAAAGTGAGGCGTAGAAATTGCCGAAATGCTGCATTTTCAAGATGCAAAATCACCTTCTGCCCAAAAATGTAAAATCACCTTAGCAAAAGCGAATCACCAACAATTTCAATTAAGTCTGCATTTAACACTCGGAAACCATCCGGCAATTTTTCTTTTTTTAGTACTTTCTTTTTTAGGGGGGTTGTTGGATAACGTTACTAATTCTATACAGATTCCCCTTTTAGAGGCACCAAGTCCAAAACACAATAATACAGTTTAACAAACATGCTTACCAGTAGTGCCACTGTAGAATTCAACCACTGAATCAAGGGTGCGAGAGCCATGATACCGTATGCGCATTGTTGAGTTTAAAAGGAAGAGAGTGGGAAACCCATGAACTCCATACTTTGAGAGAGTGCTGAAAAGACATTCTTAGTTGTCAGCACACTATAGAGAAAGTACATCAATGTAAAACGTTAATCTCACACTAACCTTGGCTTAACAGCTGACTCTTCAATTGCGAAATGGGGAATTGAAGGAAACAAAGAGGACAGGACAGAAAATTTTGGCCGAAAACTTCCAGAGAAAGGACACCAGGATGCATAGAAAAGCAAAGCAACATAATCATGTGTATTCCGGTGGATCATATTTAGTGCCCTCTGCAAGGACAGTTCATCTCCCTTACAAAGTAAAAAAAGAAAAACAAAACATTAGAACTCCTCAAGAAAATAAATATATAATATAATATAATAAATTTGCTAGGAGTGAGGGCAGGAGTGGGTGTTTGAACCAACTTATACATGTCGTCATCATAAATCATAAGATGATACAAACCAGTTTAATGAAGATGGAAGAGGCAGCAATACCACATCAAAAGTTTTGATTTAAACATATGACACAAGGTGAGGGTGTACCCACTGGTAATGCACATTCAACAACCAAAGTGATTCAACTCAGCGTGCTCTAACTTTTCCCACTACGTAGAATTTGATAATTGCCAGTCATCAAACTTATAATGTTTTGACACAGTACTTATGTACTCATACATCTGAAAGGTTCCATATAGAAAAAAAAACTGTATTATTTGATAATTGGGAGGAGAGGTCATGAGCTATGTCGCTCTTCATTCCTTTTTCTTTTTTCCCCTTTTCTTGTTTCACTAGTACAAATTGTTTTTATTTTATTTTTTGGAAGTGAGTACAAATTGTCTTTATTCCTTCTCCTTTTGGCACCCTAGAGCAAGTGCACGGCGATCCAATGGTGTTTTGTTCCTCCTACAATGAATGAATGAAGACCTAGGCCCCATCACATGTCATGTATCATGCACTAGCTACGGACCCTCCGGGGAAAATTAATGACCTAGACTAGCTCTTATGTATCTTTGGTTCTCATTTCTAAGAAAGCAACCATTACACATTACCATTGCAGATTCACTTGAGGAGAACCACGCATACAACTCTACCGAAATGTAAAGCATTATAACCACATTAACCACCAGTACTGAATAAAACTAACTAATAAATCAGGTGAAGGTGGAAGATAATTAACATGACTACAACAACAACAACTATGCCTCGGTCCCAACTTGGGGCGGGTGATATGAATCCTCATTTCCTTTCATTAAGCTCAAGTCATATCATCATAATTACCACAATAAAATAAAAGTGAAAGTAAAAAAAAAGAAAAAGAAATATATAAATATATATATATATAAGCTTTCTACTAAGTCTAAAACCTATTCCCAACTAGCAGGAATCAACATGACTATGCAGAATAATCTTCAAAGCATTTTGATTTGGCTAGCCCAAGATGCCATGGGACTTATAGCCCGTTTGGCCAAGCTGCAAAAATCAGTAAATCTTTAGTTTCTCAAAGTGGCAGGGTTATTTAGTAAATGTATTTGTTAACGTCATACGGATTTAGCATCATAAACAAACTCAATTTGGACTAGGAACAACAATTGAAAAGCATTTGAAGCTCAGATCCACAGCCCAATGCAGCATTCACTATTTCCAGGAAATTGACAAATAAAAATAACAGAAGCTTACATAATAAGTAGCTAATTTCCAGTTTGTTACATATATGGCTTGAATACCGAAATACTCCAAGCGACGGGGATTCACTATTTCTCATCTATTACTCCATGATATTGGTGTAAATCACATCATGTTTTCACTTTAGAACCAAGGTCAATAAGTATGCAACAAAGTCAAAAGTATTTCAAAATTCTTGACAAGTTATCTCCAAGACAATATTCACTCTCTAAAAGTAGATAAATCATCCAAAAATCATGGAGTAACAATTCTAATCACTTACAAAAATTCAACTCATAAAAGACAAGAATCATCACCAATTCATCACTACCTAGCCAAAAATAAAAATTTAACTGCACCTGGCAATTCGTACCCACTAGTTAATTTCCAAAGGGTAGCCCGACGCACTAAGCTCCCGCTATGGGCGGGTCTGGGCCACTAGTTAATTTCCATTAAAAGGAAATAAAAATAATATTCACACCTAGCTAACAAGGTAAAACACCCAAAAATCTAACAGATTCATACAAAAAGCTGAAATACAATACAAGGCAAATTGTTGAAATACCTGAATAACTCCAGCCATATAAGAAGATTGGATCCCATCTAATGGGCATGTCAAATCTTGATGAAACCCCATAAAGATCGAATCTTTAACGGATTTCAAGGGGCAAACTGAACGAAACGACATCGTGCTAATCTCCGGCGAGGCCAGCCCATCAAATACCATCAATAAAACCACAAACCCAGCTGCCCAAACACTTAAAAGACCCATTTTTTTTGAAGAACTAAGGGTTTGCTTTATAATTCTTATTAATTGGATCAGAATATTTTGGAACCACCAAAAGAAAACCCTAGAGCAATAAATCGACGTTGGCGGTGGCGGTGGTGGAGGAGAGAGCCCGGCGCATGTTAGCGTTAAGGCTCACAGATATTATTTGAGAGGACTGAGAGGAGGATATAATAATTATTCTTTTTGGTTAAACGTTAAAAATAAAAAAAACAGTATATTTTGCTGTGTGTTGGATTGTTGGAACAACAAGATCCACTATGTAATATGGACTTGTGTGTAAAGTGATCGTGCGGTTTGTACATTTTGCTGATTTTGTTATACTTTACTAGATTTTCTTTTTTGCTACCGATAATATTAATGACATGTGCGTCATATTGTCCTTTTGACATCCTATAGATTGATTGATTGATCGAGAATCAATAGTTTATATTAAGAATTTTAATCCATTTGATTAAGTTAAATTTTATAAGGACATAACTAAGTTCAAATAAATAAATGGTAAGATCAAACTTTTGTACCAAACTGAACTCCAGTAATAATTTTAATTCTTAGATTAAATTTCATGTCACCGTAAAATAGGCAGCGTCGTTAAACTAATGTTACGTACGAAAAAGCTTTTTCCTTAATTTACTCAAAATATGAAAATGGTTCAAGTGTAAATTAAGGTTATCTTGGTATAATCTATTCAATATTCAACAACAAAAAGAAAGAATAATAGTAATTAAATATATATGTTCTCTGTCCCGTGAATCAAATGCAAAGAAACAAAAAGCTTATTGCCACCAGCTCAATCAGAAATAATTTAAAACTCAAATTCCCCGAACCACATTATTCACAGCTAATTTATTATTGGCCTACGACTATGATTGGTTGTTGTGATCCTTAATGAGCACAGCTAGTTGCCTGAGCCAATGTCGGTTCGTTCCGAACTAGTATGAGTTATAAGATAAACCTTTGATATTTTTTTTATAATTTATAATGACAGTGGCCGAGTCAGTTTATGCATTATTCGATATTATTATTTGTTCCCTTTTCTAGCTTTAGGTACTACTAGGGATGACACTTGCATTCCAGCTATTAAGTGCGGTCCCAACATTATTAATAGCATGTTTGGCCAAGCTTTTTTTTTAGGCCAAAAGTGTTTTTTTTTTATCAAAAGCACTTTTGGCAAAAAATTGAGGTGTTTGGCCAAACTTTTGGATGGAAAAAAGTGCTTTTGAGGAGAAGCAGAAGCAGTTTTGAAGAAGCAGAAAAAAGTAGTTTCTCTTCAAAAACACTTTTCTGAGAAACACTTTTGAGAAAAATACACTTAGAAGCAGTTTTCAAAAGCTTGACCAAACACTAATTACTGCTTAAAAGTGCTTTTCAAATTGATTAAACAAACACAAACTACTTCTCACCAAAAGCACTTTTTTTAAAGAGATGTTTTCTTTCCTATACCATATAGGAAACCTTATTACTAAATATATTCATTCTT